>OY282449.1:111199568-111502065 GCA_958295655.1 Palloptera scutellata | reverse complement strand
ACTTTTTTGTATATTTATTACCACACACACCCAACCGCTGCTTTTGCTGTGCACTTCTTGTACTACTGATTTCTGGCAACAAACGAGAAGCAAGTTTAACAAAAAGGCAGAAGTTGTGATTGTGACAGATAAACAAAAAAAAAAAAAAAAAAATTGTGTTGCTACCAACTTTTCGTGCTTGCCATTGAATTTTTGGTTTTTTTTTTTTCATTGGTACCGAAGTAAAAATTCGTCAGCAACAATAGATAAATAGAGTAGCAGCAACAACAGCAGGAGGGGCTACACCAACAGCAGCAGTAACAACAATCGTCTCAACTACATCCTAAGCTAAGTACTTTATTTATTTAATTTGCCCAGATTCACACAGCTAAAGTATGTACACAGAAAACAAATCAAACAGAAAGCGAAAAAGCAAAAAAAAAGGGGAAAATATTCGCTCCAATAGTGACCAGAAGTATGTACGTAAGAAAGCTGCGTCTGCTGGCACACAACTGCAGCTAACTTTGCTTCACCTGCTTGCTGGCTTGCTTGCTTGCTTACTTGCTTACTTGCCTGATTCATTTTCTTTTTTCTTCCATCTTTGATCGTCAATGTTTTTTTTATTTTTCTGTCTGTTATATGTTGCTGCTAACTATTGTTGTTGTTAGTAGGTCTTACTGCTGCTGCTGCTGCTGATGCTGCTTATAACGATAATGCCAGCTGGTGGAATGTTGTGAATTTCTCATTATTTCGTTGAATGTTCCCAATGGGAAATGAAATGATGTTTCGAACGACTGACTATGGCATAATGGAGAAGCAATTGAAAAAGCTGTAGAAGTTGAAGAAAAAGGAAAATATCACAATCTGTATATGTATGTATATATGTACTATGTGTATAAATGCTGTCAAATAAATTAGTGGAAAGTCTCTCTCAAAATGTGCATAGGGACATGTGTGTGTGTGTGTGTGTGTGTGCACATACAACAACGATAAACATTTAAAGAAATCAAAAAGTTCACATAATACAGATTTAATACATCAATATGTATGGCACCACCATCGCCTCCACCACCACTACTACCATCATTTCTATCCACATCCGCTTGTGCTGCTATTACATGCTACCGCATTCCAGTAGCTGCCTTCTGCACCGCTGCTGCAGCAGTTTCCATTTCCGATGAAGCGTGCTCTTTCTTGGTCATTTCTTTTTTGCCCTATTGATGTTTTTTTTCTTTGTCAGTCTATTGTTGCTGTGATTTCTTTTCATTTCGCCTATCTCCAGTTTTCTCTTGTTCCTTTTTTTGCGTTTCTGTTTTTGGTGTAAATTTAATCTGTTCTCTCTTTCGCAGTGTAGTGTAGTATGTGGGTATTTTATTTGATTTCGAAATAGCAAATGTTGAATGAAAAAATCTCACACATATGGAACATTTCTGCCTGATTGCTGCTGCCTTTCGTTTAGTAATGTCGAATGTTGTTGTATGAATTTTGTATATCTGACAGTGGTTTTCCGGGAAATTGCATTTGCAAATAATTGATAACAAAAACAAATGCATTCACACAACATGCTTGCTTTACTGTGTAATTTTTGGTTTGTTTTTGAGTGTTATCTTTTGATTAACAGATTGGTAAGTTGTTGAAATCATATAAATACATGAGTTGATTTCTACTACGTTGATCTTTGTATAATAAAGATAATTACTAACATCATTATTATTATATGTCTTAGAGACAATGGCCGTCATGCAAACGAAACATATATACTCGTATTCTCTCGGACAGCAATGATGCACTACTCGCCTTAAGCTCCTTCAAAATAAGTTCAAAACTTATATGGGAGTGCCTTCAACTACTGGTTGAACTACCATCACAAAATAGAGTCCACCTAATTTGGTTACCTGGACACAATGGACATTGAGGGCAATGAAATGGCTGACAAGCTATCCGGAAAAGGGGTAGGTTGCCTGGGACGACACCTCAGGCAACAGACAAACAATATCATTCATGCCAAGTGTATCAAAATTAAGAACAAAACCACTATTGATGTTAAACAGAAACGGACTCCGAGCTGTCACAGGATTTATTACTGGACACTGCCCAATTAGGAATCATCTTACTAACATGGCAATAACTCGAGACGAATTCTGGAGATTTTGTGATGAAGACGAGGAAACAGCAGAGCGCATTCTATGCCATTGTAGCAAGCTTGCAAGACTTAGACTTCATCAGCTATTGCATGCAAACTACGGTTGAAGTGGGCAATATGAGTCCCAGAGATATCTTACAATTTTTAAATGCTACAAGTGTATCTTAGGGTATTCAATGGGCTATTCACAATAGTCATTTTTAGGCCACAGTGATTTGGTGCTCTGTGCTCACCCACTGTTTCAAAATTAATCTAATCAATCTACTCACATTATTAACGAAAGGCAACGGAATATTTTTGTACCTATATACGTTCACAATTTTAGGCTTTATCATTAATATACTCATCAAGCTGTGATGCCTCGTTTTTTTATTGCTTACAGGTAACTCCAGCTTCGAATATAGTCAGCTGATTTTCTACCCGCTGGCAGGAAATATTTAGTATGTACTACTTATCCTTTGAAGTACATAGGTAACTAAGCCTACATACTTATTATGAATATTCGAGTCAAAAAATCAAGTAGAATCATAGAAGGTGGGCTCTGTACTAAACATACCGGCATATGATAATGAAGTTACATTGATTTGGATGAACAGAGGTCAACCATATTGATAGAAATAACGACACCAGGTAAATCATGGCTCCAGCTAAAACGCCAAGCAACAAAAAAAAGGCAAGGTTAGAAAGTTGTCGTTGCCTCTGTTGAGCATTTCTGTTTTAATTCTAGAGAAAAATCAATAATTTATTTTCCAACAGTAATTCAGAAAAATCTGAATGGAATTGATATTATTCAAAACGTTTTTCGGAAAAGTAAAATTCTTTAAGAAATTTCAAATTTCAGAATAAATTTTTTCTAACACAGTCCAACAGTAAAAAAATAACCGTGGTGTAATGCTGAAAACGAATATTTTATGTTAATTATTTTGTATGTACTATATTGAAAGTGTTAATTAAAAATTTTTTGTAATTTTGAGCAGTGTTTTTTTTTAGATAAAGCAGTTGTAAAGGAGAAAAAGAAGAAAATTTTTTTTTCAAAAAATGGTTCGAGAAGAAATGATATGAATGTTTCCTTGCAAATGTGGGGAACATTGAAAGTTTTCTAAACTAAAATAACATATCATATCAGCGGTCGCTGTGGCGTAGTGGTAATGCGTTGGACTGCTACGCAGAGTGTCCGGGGTTCGAATCTCGGCCCAGGCAAAATCAAAAAGTAGAAAAAATTATTTTTCTACACGGCACCACCTCTTGGCAGGCAATGGCTAACCTACAAGAGTAAAAATTGCTATGAAAAGCCTTTCACTTCGCCTTTTCGGATTCTGCATTAAACTGTAGGTCCCTTCCATTCATGTGCAAATATAACACGCACAACATGAGTGGATGCGAAAAGCTCGGCCTAGTCCCTCCATGGGCTGTTGTAAAGTAAGTAAAAATATCAGCATATCTAAGCTTATTCGCTATGAGCCAACTTAGATACCAAATATACTTACTTACTATGTAAGCTTTCTTGTACGAAGTATTAATCTCAAGATATGAATGTTTAGCAGCTCATAAAAGTGCCCAGGATTTTGTTAAGTTCACCCTTGAAATTAAGATGGCTTGCCATTTGGAAAATAAAAATAGCCAAGAGTTGGTAAATAGCAAGTGAATAGATTTTCCAAAATTCTTCCAAGTTTTTACTTTATTTATTTTCTACATAATAGTAAAAACTTAAGTTAAATACATAAAATTCGCACATCAAAGTGTAAACTTGCTGCAGATGAGTGCAAGGCGAGAGTAAATTAAGAGAATGCTATTACCGCATTGGGTTAACTTTCTCCTTTCTCTTTATGAGAAGAATAACATTTCAATGTGTTAATCCGAACACATACTCACATGCCTCGGCATATATACATACATATATAGAATGACATCAATGGCAATTCCAACACCAATAACATAAAATTGTTGAACAACTTTTTTTGGGCACACAGAAAAGTAGTCGGTGCTACCTACATACAATAGTAGTGTCGGCCATTAGTAGTAGATATAGTATATAGTAAAATAGTAGTATAGTTAATAACTAGAAGTGAACATCAAAATACTTAGGCACTCACAAACACAGTGCATACATATTGCTGTCTTAATTTGCAAAAGCCCTAACACATAATTTTCAAATTTTTCAGGAGAAACGTAAAACAATTTGAAACTTTAATATTTTCTGTATTGTTTTGAAAATCGTTTAATTTGATATTATAAAAAAACAAAAAAAAATGGTAGGTTCTTGTTGTATGACCTCATTATTTTTATGTCTTTATCGGTGTCCTGTGTGATTGCATTCCCTCTCTCATTCTTCCTCCCACCTATCAATCTTCCTTCCATTCAACACAATGCTCTGCATTCATAGAGGTACACCCTAAGTGTTGAATTTATCAATTAAAAATATTTTTAGGCAAAGATGCAGATGCTTACGCCCATCCAAAACTCGATTTTGCAAAATGTGATGGTTAGGACTTTTGCAACTTAAAGCAGCACATCACAATCAAGCTGACAAACTTCAAGTTTGAAAATATGGCAACGAAACCTGGTCAAAATGGCAAAAATGAACATATGCCTGGTTTTACCTATGTGTGTGTGTGTGTGTGTACATATGTATGGGTGTATGCACAGACAGCAAGGTGAAACTATAATAATAACAAACATTGTTAACATCGCCGCATACATTCAAACAAACAAACGAACGAACAAACGACACCGACACTGAAAACACATACGAACAAGTGAAAAAGGACAATATGCCAGGATAACAGGAAATCAAGCTAGAAAGCAAACGGCAACTGTAAGCGGAAACGGAAGCAGATTGAGGTAAGCTACATTGAATAACCGTACACACACACACACACACACACACACACACACACACACACACACACACACACACACACACACACACACACACACACATAAGTATGTATGTACTGCGATGTCGAGACAAATATCTACTCAATTCAAAGTCGTAAAACTAAAACAAACTTTTCGAATAATACATACATACGTAGAACATGTTTTTTGTTTGTTGTTGTTGCTCTTTTCGTGTGTTTCACTTTTGACGTAGGTACCCCAAAACGAGCCTGGAGTAGTGGATGAGGCACAATGGTTGGCAGCAGGTTATACTACATAGAAAGGCGTGGCATGGCTTGGCATCGCATCACATGGTGTGTGTGCCACTGTGACAACATTTATTGTTATTTCACAAATGGTGTTGTTAACATGTGTGCAGATCGTTAAGGAAGTTTCTAAATTATTTTATGTTATGGCATGAAACAAAAACCGAACAAAAATGTTCCGGTAGTCGTCATCAATGGAGTAGGTGTACGACAATAAAAAAGAAAACTAAAAGTCAGTTTATTATTATAGTTGTTTCTATTATTGTTTTGCTGTTGTTAACATGAGCAATCGATGTTGCTGATTCAAAACGATTGCCAACATGTTGGCACACACACACACAAACACACACACACACCCACACACATACATACATACATGCCCAAGTACATATTACTGTTGCACATTTAACCAATTAACTCAATACTCGTTACACACTCTACCACACACACAAACACACGCGCACACATACACTTACATAACATTACAAAAGTACGAGTATAAAAAATATGTATAAATTTTAATTACCCCAAAACATAAAGTTTACATTTTTTTCTTTAAGCCAGAAAACTTTTCCACAACGATTTGATTGAATTGATTTTCGATGTTTTCTCATTCACTCCTTAACTCGTTTCTCGTTCGTGTTTGGCGTAGAAAACATCAAAAGAAAAACAAAAACATCTACAAAGTTCGATGTTGTTTAATCGTGTGCAACAGGAGGAGAATTTTATGTTTCCCAAAACATCAGTAGTTTTCATCATCAGCAGCAAATATCAACTGCAGATATCACCGTTATCACATTTTCATCATAGCACAGTGTAACGAACGCGTTCAAAATGTGTTAAATACTTGAAATATTTACAGCAACAAAAACTGGATAAAGTTCACTTACTTTACTTTTAATGGCACAACAACCCATGGAGGGCCCAGGCCGAGCTTTTCGCTTTTCGCATCCACTCATGTTGTGCGTTGTGTATTTGTACATGAATGGAAGGGACCTACAGTTTAATGCCGAATCCGAACGGCGAAATGAAAAGCTTTTCATACCAATTTTTTTACTCTTGTAGGTTTACCATTGCCTGCCAAGAGGTGGTGCCGGGTAGAAAAATTATCTTTTCTACTTTTTGATTTTGCATGTGCCGAGATTCGAACCCCGGACACTCTGCGTAGCAGTCCAACGCACTACCACTACACCACAGGATAAAGTTCACCACCCGACAAAAAACTGGTACAATTTTTATAAGTAGCACCAACAATTGCTCGAGAAGAGCTGCTTCCCTTCGTTTGATTGATTCGTTTAAAGAAACGAGAGATTGTTTGGAGGAAGAGTAAAAGAACAAAGCCACATTAGTATTTTGACTGATTGTTCTCTTATAGAAAGTAGTGATGGAGTAGGAACGTTCTCAAGGAGATAGGAAGCATTCTGCACCTTTGTTAGGTATGTCTTTAATCAATTGAAGGACAAATTCGAAGCAAATTAATATTGAACTCACTACAAGATAAGATGGCTTGACCTTAGATATTCTATTCTTCGATTATGTTTAATTTCTATATTTTTAAACCTTCTCCTATTGTCATTTTCACGTTTTGCACTTCATACTTTGAGTTTTGGAGAATCTTTGCCGTCCTATGATTCTCGAATTTTGCTGTTAGACTTGAAAACTCTTGAAACGAGTAGAAAGATTCAATCGTTGACATTTGTTCATGATCTTATCTTTGGCCAATTCGATTGTGCCCATCTATTACAGCTTGTAAATTTTAATATTCCAGCTAGAACGGCATTACTCGTTATTTCATTACAAAATTCATAGAACGCTTTATGCTCGTAATGAGCCTACTACTCGTGCCTTATCATTGTGTAATGAATTATGTATTGAAAATAATTTAGATATCTCTATTTCAAAATGTTCTTTTAAGAAATTGCTAAATACTTTATAACGAATCTAATATTTGTTTTTCTAAAAAAATTTTAATTTTTCCTTTTTATTAAATTTATTATTTTTAATATATAGTATGTTGAGCTTTATATTGTTATTTAGTCTGTAATGATATTGTAATCCAAAGACGTTATGAAATAAATTGTATCATCCACCCTCTCCGAGGTACTATCGATATGTATTAGAACTTGGAACTGTTGATTCGTGCAAATTTGCTTCTTCTCTTCCTACCACTCTGTTATCCTCCTCGGTACAACACAATTGATCATTGTGGCAAATCCAGTTTGACTAAAATGCAAATGTATGCCCTTGTATCAGTAATAGCCCTAAGCTATGCAAGGGTTAAGGATTTGGTAACAGGCGTGTTATATTTTTAACATCAAAATGGAATGCAATAACCACACTTAAGACTTAAGGTTATAACAAAACGCGATTATTTCTTAGATTATACTACGTTTTCTTGGAAAAATAATTTTCCAAATTAGAAAACAAATCACATTTAGTAAATTTCCTTTAATTCCCTTTTAACATTATTTTATTTGGTGTTAATAGGCATGCAACCCTGTGTGGGCTGTCAAATTAATTCCTGCCATATGAGTTTTTAAATAAATTTGGCCACACTGTTGGATAATTTCGACCAATAGAGAAAAGAAAAACAGAAATTTGAAGAAAAAAAACGCCAGGAGTTAATGAGGATTTTTTTTCTTGATGCAGTCAACACACAGTGGGTATACCTATGAATGCAGAGCATTGTGTTGATTGGAAGAAGGAGGGAGAAGTAATTGTGAGCGTCTGCTTTCCATTTGCAAGGGTCATAATAATCGGGGAAAATATTTGTAGGCAGCTTATTCCAAAAACGCGCGGTACGACAGATAAAAGAACTTTCTCTGTAAAGCGAAGTACGGTGGAACACCATTCCTACTTGGAATACGTGAGTTCTGTTCGCTGTTAGTGTAGTTCTGATGAACAACTTTCGCTACTCAGCAGAACATCTACCGTGAGTGTAACGGTAAAACAGAGAGACGCAAGCGACGTTTCAACGATGTTAGAAGGAGTTAATAGAGCTGGAAACTCTACTGTCTCCTATTTGCTTTATCGCTCGATGTTGGATATGATCCAGGAGCTCAATTTGCGGTCGTGAAGCTCCAGCCCATAGGTGCGAACTAAACTCTAATTTATGACGTATATATGTATGTAGGTGGTGAGGATCATATGAAGATAAATCGAAGTGAAATATTTTTTACAACGCCTAAGAAAGCCGATACACTTGGCTGCTTCTTTCGACACGTCAAAAATGTGTTTATTCCAACGAACATCATATTGGATGGACATGCCCAGAACATCAAGAGTCGCTGTCTCCACAATACCTACCCCACCCATATTTAGGGGGTTAACGGGGGGCTGGGAAACACGCTTGTGAGATAGCAGACAACATTGGGTCTTACGCGCATTGAACTCAACTCTATTCGTGAGACCTCACTCGGAGATTGACTGGAGATCTTTATTGAGTGAGTCATTCTTAACATGCCTTTTCTTCTCAATCTCCGAAGACATTGTAATGGAGGAACATTTTTCGCAAGTTTTTCCAATTTTCATGTATTTCTGAATTATCGTAAAATATATTGTACACAAAACAATTTGCATTTTGGAAATTGATTTTGAAAAAAGTAAACAAACAAGCGTGAAATTAAACTCGTAGTTTCTGAAACACCGCAGTGCGAACGCTAATCAGCTGCTCATAAATACGAAACCTTTAACTCGACTTTATGGCACAATTAGACCAAACTATTACAGTGGTCATTGGCCAGACGAAATGTGCTACTATGCTTCCCTAACATATGTTCTCCTCCATGTTGTTGTGGTAATACGAAAGAAGATCGGAGTCATCAACAAGCAATAAAACGTGATTTTATGTAATTCGATAAAATCGTGATTTACGCATAAAGTGACAACGTAAAGTGATTTCTTTTTTTTTTTGTAAATAATTTGATCAGATGCTAGCACAATTTTCTTGCTGATGAGCAGGATATCCATTCTTTCTTGTGGACATTAGACCGCCCATTTCTCTAGCTCATTTTGGTACTAGTTAAGTCGAGAATCGCTACAGTTCGCTACAACCCACATCCTCATAGAATCTGCTGTAACTCGACTATATCTGATCTACGAACCAGGTTATTAAAAAGAAATGGGGACAAAATTGGAGTTTACCTAATAATCTGAAGAGCCTTTACATTGAAGGGTGCGGATGATCCTTGGGTGAGCCTACATTCAAGCAACTAATAACTTATCTGGAGAGCCCCAGTGCTAAACTACTATACGACATTTCTACTCATCTACTCAACTTAAGATGAGAATTGTAAGCAATTAGTAAACAATTCATATCTTTAATCAGCATTATTACAATCAAATAAATATTTACGAACTTGAAAGTTTTTATTACAATTTTATAAAACTTGGCACACGGTGCTGCAATCAGTAGCAACAGAGTAGGAGGTAGTTAGGAATGTAGCATGTATATCCAACTACCAACAACAATATCAAACACACTTAAAATCATTTGCCAATAAAAAAGTTTTTTACTTATAGCAGAAAAGGGAATGCAAGTAGTCAGTCAGACAAATCAACAGCCAAACACACACACACACATGTACCCACTGTACGAGTAGTTGTGGTACATACTCGTATCTATGCAATTGTACAATATTTGTAACTCGTGCTGTCGATGGCATTCGTGTTGGTGATGCCAACAGTGCTGGCGGTTGGTCTGCTTCAAATGTCGATACGTTGCGATGTGCGCCATTGCCATCGGCATCATCGAAATCGTAATCGCCAACTTTGCGTGAAAAAAGTTTCGCACTGCAGTTGCACTATATTTGAAAAGTTCTCTTCTTCAGTTTTGTTGATTTTTTTTTTGGTTTTGTTTCGCGTACAATTTTTGCTGAGCGTAAGCAACAAAACTGCAAAATTAAATTGTGTTGTTCCCCATCGACTACGTGCAGCAGCAATTGCATTGCTGTGTAAATTGTAGAAATTGCAGCAATTATTGTTGCAGTCTGTATGCAGCACAGCGAATGAGATGCTGACAACAGAAAATCACAATTACATTTTATTAATTGCTGCAATTAGTTAGAAGAAATCCAAATGAAACAGTTTGAAACCGTTTATACCATATTGTACTATATGTACGAATACATACATACTATATGTACATATATATATATATATATACTATGTATGCATGTATGTGTTTGTGATCACGTAAAGCAATCTCCGAAGAATGGACAATCTCCGAACGAAACTCTCTAAAAATGCATTTATGCTCTAGTAAATCAGCTTTCCACTTTATACTTTTCCCGGTAGATTAAAGTTGAAATGATCAATCTGTAAATTTTGTGACATCCAATTGAAAGTAGCACATGCCAGACGACACTAAGTGAAGGTGAAGGGGAAACTCTGAATATGATATGGTAGTCGAGAGTGTATTTCTAAATTGAGTTGGAAGACTAACCTCCTGTCATCCTAAAATATTATCATAAAAGTATTCGACTCTATTCTAACTAAATAATATTAATTACGGCTTACTTACTGCAATATTCCATAATTCCCACCTTATGATTATCTTACTGCCACCAGAAACTACATGAATAACGCTTATGAAAAATGGGACCGTTTTGCACTTTACCGATGTTTTTAATCTGGACGATTCAGCTCGGTAAGAGGTCAATAAGCATGATTCATGCTTTTCATACCACAATCGACGATATGACAGTTGGTTCGTTTTGGACAATCCATTGCGTTGATCTAGGATCTTTGTAAATTCTGTGAACCTTACTACGGAAAATTCTTTCAGATAGTCGATAAACAAATTTTCCAGTATTTAAAACAACCAGACAATATCAACAAAGTAAGAGCTCAATAGTTTCATTCTTGCTGCTTTCGTGCTTTAAAATAGGTGAACTCTGAATCATCACACTGTACAACAAAATGGGACTTGAAAACAGTGTCTGAGTTACGGCTCGTTTTTCTGTAGTATTTTTGGCCACTGATCATGAATGTGTAAAATCAAGAAGGAACATTTTTATTTATGCAATTTTACAAATTTTGGATAAAAACACAAATTTTCAAAAAATATTAATTAAAAAAAAAAAAAACATAAATGTAAAAATGTAACTTGTGTTTACTAGCTTTCTTGATATATTTTAAGGTGAATTGAAGGCACATGATATAATTTTCATTTTCCCCTACGTTTATCGCTACAAGATGATGTTGGTACCTACAAATCTGGCAATACTAGTTCGAACACATGTTTAAAAGGTGGCATTTCAGGCTAAATTTTGTGTGAAGACAGTTGTGTAAAAAGTTACATTGATTTGAAATATCTGAATAAATACCCTATGAGTTTCCCAATCCCCCGTTAATCCCCTAAATATGGGTGGAGTAGGTATTGCGGAGACTTACTTAGTTATTTAACAGGCACTACAACCGATGATCGGTATTGGCCGCCACCTATAAAGCTTTGCCAGTCGCCCCTGCTATGCGCGCGCTGGCGCCAGTTGATAAGACCAAGTGCAGTCAAGTTGCCCTGCACCCGGTCTTTCCAACGGAGATTAGGACGTCTCCTTCTGTGTGTTCCTCCACCGTGGTTCGAATAAAACACCCTTCTAGCCGGAGCGCTTTCTTCCATTCGCTCAACATGACCCAGCCAGCGAAGCCGCCGGAGTTTTATACGCTTGACTATGTCAGTGTCGGCGTACAGCTCATACAGCTCATCGTTCCATCTTATTCGATACACGTCGTCCACGCATACTGGACTGTAGATCTTACGGAGTATCTTCCTCTCGAACGCTCCTAACAGCCTCTCATCATTGATGGTCAATGTCCACGACTCTGCGCCATACATTAGGACAGGAAGGATGAGGGACTTATAGAGCGTTATTTTCGTCGGTCGAGAGAGGGCTCTACTTCTCAATTTCCTACTGAGCCCGTAGTAATACCTGTTGGCAAGAGTTAGTCTCCGCTTGATCTCAAGGCTGACATTATTATTGATGTTTATGCTGGATCCTAGATATACCAAATCCTAGACGACTTCAAGTATAGTTGTCAACAGTGACATTTTGTCCAAGACGCCGTGACTCTTTGTTTTTCGACACAAGGTATTTCGTTTTGTCCTCGTTCACCACTCGCCCCATTCGACGAGAATCCCTTTCCAGGTTGGAGAATGCTGCACTGACTGCTCGAGCCTTTTTGGCCAATGATGTCAATATCATCAGCGTATGCTAGCAGCATGATACTCTTGTAAAAGATAGTGCCAGAGATGTCGATGTTCGCAGCTCGAATTATTTTCTCCAGCATAAGGTTAAAGAAGTCTCACGATAGGGAGTCACCTTGTCTGAAACCTCTTTTGGTATCAAATGGTGCGGAGAGGTCTGCCCCAATTTTCACTGCGCTGGTGGTGTTGGTCAGTGTCATTTTGCAAAGACGAATGAGCTGTGCAGGGATACCAAAATCAGACATTGCGGCGTGGTATTGTGGAGACAGCGACTCTTTATGTTCTGGGCATGTCCATCCCATGTTATGTTCGTTGGAACAAACACATTTTTGATATTTCGAAAGAAGCAGCCAAGTGTCTTTCTTAGGCGGTCTAAAAAATTGTATTAATATTGCAACCAAATGACCAGAAGTTGTCGCTTATTTAATATTTTGTAGGAATTTGTATATAAGTATTTAATAATGAATATTCCATATACAAACACACATTTTCTTAGATGTACTATACATATATAAAAAGTATTTATATACCTATAGTATATAATATCAATACTACTTTGGATGAAAAAAATTTGTAATGGTTGATTGCTTAAATTGATTGTTTTAATTTAAAGTGTTCATTTTCAAAATGACTCTCAATATTTTTGATGTGTTGAAAAGCGTTACAACAAGATGTAACGCCTCATCGCTCGATGTTATGGGCTCACTTATTTCGCTTTGTTCTTCAAATTGAATTTTTAGATTGTTCTCTTCAGTGCAGACATTTCTATCTATGTGGAGAAATCGAATCCTTCGTGAAATCTAGCATAGACTGCCAGCGGAATGTCATCTTCGGAATCAAAATCGGAAAGACTCTCATCAATTTCCGAAAATCCTGCTTTACGGAAGCAGTTTTGAATTGTTGTTGCTTCTACTTTAAATCAAGCTGCTTTGATGAAATAAACAGCTTCAAGCACATTAATAGATTTTGACAGCTCCGATGCTGAATTTGCAGTGTCAATATTACGTAGCAAGTGTTTTAAAAGTAAGCTTCTATAAATAATTTTATAAATTTGGATTACCCCTTGATTAAGGGGTTGGCTTACTGCCGTTGTGTTTAGCGGCAAAATAAACTATGTTTATATTAGTGGAGCTTAATTCTCTTGGATGAGATGCTGCGTTATCCAAAAACAAGAGAATTTTTCGATTCTGGGCCCTCATTTTCCTGTTGAACTGCTGCAGCCACTCACTCATTACTTCTCGAGTCATACATGCTTTTTTTTATTAGATTTCCAATCCACTGGCAGTTCCTTGATAGGAACATGTTTGAACGGTTGAGGGCGGGCTGCTTTACCAAAAACCAAAAGCAGCTCTTTCTCTCCAGCCATGTTTGCACAAAACAAAATTGTGAGTCGTTCCTTCGAGAATTTACCACCAACGCATTTTTCCGATTTTAAAGCGAGAGTTCTGCCAGGTAATGCACGAAAAAAAAGCCTGCTTTCATCCGCGTTGTAAATGTCCTCAGCCTTGTATCCGCTTAGCAGAGATGCCAGCTTGGCACTGAACTGCTCGACATCCTACTGGTTCACATCTGCAGCTTCACCAGATATGCACTTGAAAGCAACATTATTCCTTATGCGCCTTCTGTTTAACCATCCATCTGAAGCATTAAAATTAGATACACCCAATTTGACTGCTACTTCCTTCCATTGCTTTTGCTTTTACAATAGGGCCAGATATAGGAAATTTTAGACTCCTAGCCTTAGAAAATCAGTAGAAGCACATTTTGCCTATTTGAGAGAGCAACCTTCTTTAAGAAAACTTCGCTTTTGATGTACACTAACTCCAGACTCCCATTTAGAATGAATTGTTTCTTTATTTTTATTGATTTTTGTAGCTTGTGTTTCACCAATATTGAATATTGACCTTTGAAAACAAAAAAATGTTGCTCCTGTTGAGAGGGCATTAAACTTTACCTTTTTACAATTTCACTTACAGACAATTTATCTCTTTCGAACACAATAATAATTTCCATTTGTTCCTTAATGGACAGTACTGTCTTTTTTGGTGCCATGTTACCAATTACGAATTTTTATAAGAAACTCAATTCACATGCAACTTGTTTACTATATAACAAACTGAATGACAAATCTGCCCTCTATTTGACAAATCTGACACACGTCATGAATGTATGCATACATGTTACAAGGGGAATCACCAATTTCGTTTTGCATACATGTTACAAGGGGAATCACCAATTTCGTTTTTATCAACACAAATGCAAATGGGATTTGTTTTTGGGGGATTTTTAACAGACTTGTTTTGGGATTTTTTTGAATTTTGACCTTTTATGAGAGATTTTTTGATCAAAAGGGTTTGAAATATAGTATCCGCGTACGATTGTTAGAGTGTCCGATTATTGGAATGGAATTTGTATGGAAAAATTAGTGAAAAAGCTGTGTTCACGAAATATGTGCGGCTATTGGAGCTGTCCGGTTATAAGCGCTGTCCGTAATGAGGAATTTCACTGTAGCACAATTTTAACATTTGTTAGTTTTCTCTTACATTTCTCATTGTGCAGTCTCTCTGCTACATCGAATGGCTGACGTGTGCTGTGTATATTTGTTGTGTGTTGTCTATGTCTTCTTTGTGATTTATTGCTGTTTACTTTTTCCTTTGCATTCTCAGTGTTTGGAGTGTCATTCTGTTTCTCTCTAATATTCTCTCTGTCTAATATTTTCCCGTTCTCGAAATCCACTGTGTGCCCGCTATGTTTTAAGAGTTATTGTTGTTGTCTCTTTATTTCTCACGTCTGATTTGTATTCCGATATCGATATTCGTGTGCTTCTCCTACACTAACTTTAGAAGATATTTCGTACATTACATTGCTTTGTTGTTCCTTTTCTATTCTGTCTGTTTTTGTGTCAGTGAAAAACTTTTCACTGAATATTTATATCATGATGAAGTGAAGTTATCGGAAAATGTGCGTAAACAACATATTAAATCAAAAGTTAAACACTATTGAACTTAGAGATTTTACAAAATGGTAACAGTGACTAGAAGTTAAAGATTTTTAATTCGATTTCTACTAAAATTGAAGATGAAGTAAGTCTCAAACCAAAGGCGGCTGTAGAGGCGGTGCAGGATAAAAATCTCAGTTCTTTAGTTTATAATTGATATCTACCATAAGTGAACTAATTATGGTACATATAGAAATGATAACAATTGAAATTGTTATAATTTATATGTACAAAGATATCGCTTCACATAGGAACGACCATTTTTGGGCTTCATCCAGATGCGAGTATGTAAATATTTAAATATTTTACACCGATAGAACCATAATTGAGTGATAATATACATTCTTACATATGTACATATGGTAAGTATGTAAGGATTTACTTACGTATTGTGTTATTTGGCTTCCTCGTTTCCCATTTAAGAGTTGATTGGTAGAACAAAGCACGTTGAATGAACTTTTGTTGGCTGCTGCATGCAACATTAAAGAGTGCTAAGAAAATAGAACCCGATAGAATTGCTTCGTAAACAAAACAGTGAACATACTAAACACAATAATAACAGAAACAGGTGTCTTATTAGCATATAAATGAAATTGAAATATGTAGAGCGACGGCAACGCACAATGCGCCACTGACTAAGGCCAGGCAGGCAAGCAGGCAGACACTCAGACACTTGCAATGAGGCAGGAAGGTATGTGGCAACAGGCGGCAAGCTGCCAATCATCAACATAACCGATGGCTTAAAAATGAGTAACATGCCAACCACGTTCAACTGTTCATTCAGCAGGCTAATGATGACGATGATAACGATGAGGTTGGAGATGCTAATGTAAAATAATACTTTCCTACAAAGTACTGACTGACTTGTTCCAGACGGACATCCCCACAGGCATAACAGATGGTGTTGTTTTTGTTGGCCAGTATTGTTACTGCTTTTCGTACTGATGCTGTCGATGATGATGAGAATGAGAATGATGTTGATGATGAGAAAGTGTTGAAACTGATACACCGATGAGAAATCTTTGGGGTTACTTTATACAAGAAACATAAATGGTGCATATTTATTTTTCTTCTTCTTTTGTTTTTCCCTTTTGCTTATTAACGTTAAACGATTTTTCTTCACAGTAAAATATTGGTAATAGTTGCAAGCCATAGAGAAATTTGCTTTGATTGCAATTAGTTTAACCTGAGAAGTGATTAATTCCGAAAACATGACGTTGTCTGCTCTGTGATTTAATGTAGTTAATATCAAAAAGTTCAAAGATTTTGTATATAGCTTTGTTTTTAATTGTTGGAGTATTCTCTTGTATAAGCAGTTTTCTTTGTTTAGTTTGTGATTTAGCGACAGAGCTAAGGTAATTAAGTTTTCATGGGCAGATTCTGGGATGGGAAAATTGTGAGTAACTATTCACTGTCATTATGAGGTAGATAAATCTATAATATGATTTGCTGAAATGCCTTGGAACATGAACGAATAAACGTTGAAATGCTTTATTTTTTAATGACAAATTTCATTCGCACCTTTCCCACATTTGACCGAGTAGTAGGGAGTTACAGACCCACCGAAATAGAGCAACCTTGATCACAAAACACTGATTGATAACACTGTGCAACAGATACAAAATTGTTCAGATTGTTCGACTATGTTGTGGGACTGTGGAATAGGAATTTGGTTAAGCTTCCGTGTTTTTTTAATATCGGTAACTGAAGTTTGATAATTTTCAGAAACAAAATCGTCTTGATATAATAATGCCTGCTCCCTGGTGAGGGATTGATAAGTGACACACTCTCTTGAACCAATTCGCAAAGGACCTCCAGGTCTACGAGTGTAAGTGTGGAGACGATCCGCAAACGCCTTCTTAACTTAACCTTGTGAAATATAATAATTAATTTGTTTATTGCATCTTTGGTGACTGAGATAAAGTTATTCTAAATATATTTTATCGCTGCACCACAGACTCCACTATCTCTATTTGGCGATTCTTAAAGATCATTTGTTGAGCAGGACCCTACAGAAATAACGATTAAGAAAAATATCAGAGACTTTTCGGGGAAAATACGCCTCAAAAAAATTAGTCACTGAAAGTGTTCTAGCTCCACCAATTCGGGACCACCGACCCCAAAAGTCTTTAATCACCATCGTTCTACAATTTGATCCTACTTAATGACTATTTCAAATATTCCAGTTTCATCTGGGAAAAGAGTACTTGAATACTTTGTTAAGTTATTTTTTCAAGAATTGTATTTACAAGTATTTGATACAAACCTCACTTTTCGGATAAATAACGATTACGTAAGTTTTATGGCTAGGGCTCGACATCTTTAAGTCATGGCAAGTTTTCTTATAGCATAGAAGAGTAATTTTTGAAAATCCATAATTTTAGTTCCGTTTAGTACAATTGAGTGCCAAAACTTCAATTCCCTAATTTACATTTAGAAAATTACTATGTTGCACAGTGTACCGACTACGTTTCCTCTAGATGTATGTATTCAAATATCTAGGCGATATAATTGAAAATATTTTGTTTCATAGTAAATTATCATTCTCTAACAAAGTTTGTTAATTTGTTGTTCAATGTTGGTGTTGTAATTGTTGTTACTGGTGTTGTTGTTCTAATTGTTGTTTATCTCTTGTATGTAGGGGAAATGTAATTAAATTTGAACTCTCTTTGATAAAGACTCATTTCGTTTTATTTAGCCTCAAAATTGAGGTTAAAACGTGGAAAAGCAATTGATTGTTATTTAATTAACTATTGATGATTTTTATATTGATATACATTCATTTACATATAATACATACATACATACATACATACATACATACATACATACATACATATACATACATACATATGTACATATATGGGTACATCTATAACAGTATGTCTGCAAGTATACAATCAAAGTACACTCTTGTGTGATTTCATGTATACACCCAACGGGAAATGAAGTGCTGCAAAAGCGTTGCTCTGCCTACATTGAAGCGCTTGCCTGTCACTATAAAGAGATTACGACCAACTTTGAGCTTCATCCAAATGCGAGTATGTAAATATTTAAATATTTTACACCGATAGAACCATAATTGAGTGATAATATACGTTCTTCCATACATATGGAAGCTCATATACATACTTTTTACATTCTATCATAAAATGAAAAATAAAAGGGATTGTAAACATTTTCTGTTTATTTCACTAACTTGGCACAACTGTCCTCTATCCTGATGTGCATTGAGCGCGATCTGCATTTTGTTTGTTTACGAGTACAGTGCTCGATTTTGCCAGTTCATCTCAAGTGTGTTTTACGATTTTTACAATGAATAAAAATATCGAACAAAGAATTTTGTCTCAAATTTTGTATGGCAAATGGAATTTCTGTGACGAATCGCTGAAAATGTTACCGAAGGCTTACAGTGAATCGACTTTATCAAGAACACGTGCCTTCCAATTGAGCCGAAACCGAAAAACTACATCAAACTTGATCAAAAGTCAAGGTAATGGATGACTATTTTCTTTGATTATCGCGGTGTTGTGCACTCGGAATTCTTGCCAAAAGGTCAGACTCACCGTCTGACAGAAAATTATCTTGGCGGTTGAGAGAGCAAAACACGTTGGAAAAGGTCAAGTTGTGGAAATACATCTGATGGATTTGGCACAAAGACAACGCACCATCTCACAAGGCTATCATTGTGAACGAATTTCTGGCTAAAAACTGAAAAAATAGTATCGAACAGCCACCGTATATAGCTCCGGCTGACTATTTTCTATTTTCCCCTTCTAAAACTCAAACTACCATTTTTCATTCGATAGAAGACATAAAAGAGAATTCGCAGCGAGAACTGAAGTCGATTCCGGAAAATGCGTTTGAAAAATGTTTTCATGATTGGATTATTCGTTGGCATAAGTGTATTATTTTGAAAGGGGCCTTCTTTGAGGGCAGTACAATAAATTTCGATGAATAATAATAAGTATTTTGTTTTTTATTGATCAATTCCATTTTGACAAAATGTATATACATTGCATGCCATAGGAAGGGAGCGCTTATAACAAGCTTTCCGAAAACGCTTAAAGAGAACAAAAAGAACAAAGAGACTATGGCACTGAGAGTAAACTTTCATCTTACGCATATGTTTTTAAAAACGGTTATCATTTATTTTCAGAATTTGGACACATTTGGACACAAATGTTGATCAGACGTTGAAAATTATTGAGTCGTTCCGTTAAAGCATCCAGTAAAGCACAAAGTACACGCTCACGAAGTGCATCTTAGGGACGCGCTTCAAATTTTCCCTCTGGGAATTTATTTACACTACATATGAATACAAAATATTTATTTTGCACATTATTTAATTTATTTAATTGTTGATTAATTGTTTTCCGACGCAAATATATGAATGAAAATGAATTTATAAATAGTGGAGAAATATAACAACGAAAACATGTGCAAAAAATCAAAATTGCGTTGAAATCTTGCATCCATTTAGTTCTAGGTTAGTTCTAGGCTCAAGGTCATTTTGGTAGTTAGTCCAAACTGATTCTAACAACTACAAATATTGCGGATTACGTTGCTCATCCAAAGTTTTCTTTTGTTTGTCGGTGCGAACTTCGAAGTGTCCTTCACACGCGATTCTGTTGCTCCTTTCAAGTTTCATGATTTAAAGTGACTAATTTCTTGCATATACATCAAATATATAGAAATTAAGAGCAATAGCCTTCTCTATCCCTCCCTCCTCCCCCTTCCCCATATAGACTTTACTTTACTTTACTTTTAATGGCACAACAACCCATGGAGGGCCTAGGCCGAGCTTTTCGCATTCACTCATGTTGTGCGTGTTAAATTTGTACATGAATGGAAGGGACCTACAGTTTAATGCCGAATCCGAACGGCGAAGTGAAAAGCTTTTCATAGCAATTTTTACTCTTGTAGGTTTGCCATTGCCTGCCAAGAGACCACCTCTTGGCCGTGTAGAAAAATTATTTTTTCTACTTTTTTTTTATGATGTTGCCTGTGCCGAGATTCGAACCCCGGACACTCTGCGTAGCAGTCCAACGCACTACCACTACACCACAGCGACCCCATATAGATTACACAAATTTAAATTAAATTCTAAAAGGAATCATAATGATCTTAAAAAAAAACAACAAAAATTAACAATCCCAAAAGGATATTTGAATCCCAAAGGCCGCGTACAAAGCTACAGCCATAAACCGCAGCGCAGCGCAGCTCACACAAAAAAGAACAAATTCTTGAAATTAGAAAATCAAGATAATAACCAATAATAATAATAGTAGTAATAAGAAGAACAAGAAGCGGCAAGACGACAAAGCAATATTGTGTACGTATAGCAACAAAATTTAATTTCACGCGGTTCAATCAACAAAAAATTGCAATCATAAAATTTTCGGCTGACCGAATTTTCATAGCGTCACAGAAGTTTCATGTTTTTTTCTTTCGGTTCTGTGAGTAAAGAAACTTGAGGAACAAGAGTGTAAAACCTAAAATCAAAGCGAAAAAGTATTGGAACAGAAAGAGGAGACTAAAATTTCGGCTGCGATGCCAAGGCAACACAAGCAACAGGATATCGAAATTGAAAATACCACAAGCAGATGAGCGAAAGCCAATACAAATGCACACACACACACACACACACACATATACACACACACACACACAAACACACACACACACTCCCATACACCTACACATATACAATTGGTACTCGCTACACAGATTGTGTAAAACAAAAACCAAAACATGTCATATAAAAATCATAAACAGCAGGAGCGAGCGTAGCGTGGGCGATTGGGAAAATGGAAAATTACCGTTAAAATCATTTGCAGCCCATAAAAATGAAATTTCTTTTAAAGAAAAAATCAATTGACAATCCAACACAACACACAACAAGAAAAGGATAGCGGGAGCCATCGATATCGGCTGTGTGTTTTTTGTTTGTTTGTTTTTTTCTTTGGTTTTTGGCGAACGAAATAAAATTGTTATAGCAACATCATCTCTTAGATACAACACGGATACGGATGTATTTGTAATGCAATATGGCAATTTCCGTTTTAATGATACTTAAGAAGTAGTAGTAGTGGATTGTGTAGGAAAAAGTAGCAATTGCTACAGAAATAGAGGCAGGCACTATTGCCAACTAGTTACACTATGCAGCTAAAATAGGTTATTGGTAGTTTTGTTGTGGAAAGCGAAAACCCCTGAACGTCAAGATAAGAATTGATTTCATAACTTTTGAACATCGGAGAATCATGGATATAAAAATCTAAATTCATTCCATGGAGAGTTATCAACAAAATTCCGTGGCAGAAATTGAACAGGTACGGGAACGTGTCGAAAGTGGTGGCATATAGTGTAATCAATTATATACATATCGCCGCACCCTAATTACAAAAGCGACAAATCTGAAAATTGAAGAGTTTTCCGGAAACGAAAAAGAAAAGTTTACTTGTGTATGTACAGGGTGTTTTTGTTAGAAGTGTGGTTTTCAAGAAGAAATAAAACACATATAATTTAATGTTATGGCCAAGAATTTAGTGTTATTATAAAGATAAGGATTTGCCATTATGTTTTAAAAACGATTTCAGGCAAGTGGCCGCCGCGGCTGTTTCGAATAAATTCCAGCCGAGAGGCCCAACTTTCGACCACTTTTTGCAGCAGTTGGGGCCTAATGTCAGTAATAACGCGCCGAATATTCTCTTTCAAGGCGTCAATCGTCTCGGGCTTATCTGCGTAGACAAGCGACTTCACATAACCCCACAAAAAATACTCCAGCGGTGTTAAATCGCACCATCTTGGAGGCCACGACACAGGCCCACGACGCGAGATAATGCGCTCACAAAAAGTTTCCTTCAATAAATTGATTGTTTCGTTGGATGTATGGCCGTATGGCATGTAGCGCCGTGTCTTGTTGGAACCAAAGGTCGTCCACATCAACATCCTCCAATTCAGGCATCCTCCAAAAAGTCATTAATTTAACATTATGACCGGCTTCATCTTTGAAGAAATATGGACCAATGATACCCTCTGCCCATAGAGCACACCAAACAGTGGCCAGTGACTTTTTGAGGATGTAACGGCGTCTCAACAATGGCTTGTGGATTATGATGACTCCAAATGCGACAATTTTGCTTATTAACGTACCCATTCAAGCAAAAGTGAGCTTCATCGCTGAACAAAAGACGTCGCGCGAACCGAACCATTATTTTGGTAGTAAATTTGCACGATTTGCAAACAATGTTCAGAGGGAAGTCTATTCATTATGAAATGGCAAACCAAACTAAGCATAAATCAAGTGAAAGCTGTCAAAAAGACCAACTCCGCAAAAAGTATTGCCAGATTGAAAACCACACTTCTAAAAAAAGGCACCCTTTATTACATATGTATTCATATTTAATACACATAATGACATATTATTTTCCATAAATTAAATTTTCATTTGCTTCTGTACAGAAGTAAAACAATAAATCAATTTTGAGAGGTGCGCTTTTGTAGCTTAGATGTGATATGTATACTTATATATGTACAATTTTAAAATCCGCTTTTTTCGGTTTAAACCGGATTAAACAGAAAAGAATGCAGTGCGTAAATAGGAGGGCATCGTCTAACCACGCTCAATTCTCATACAAAATTTGATATACGATTTTCGCAGCGAAAATTGTTACAGAAATGAAGGGCAGCGCCCTCTATCAATCAAGTATGAAATAAGAATGCCAATTTGTATACACATAAATGATGGGCATTTCATACTCAA
This sequence comes from Palloptera scutellata, assembly GCA_958295655.1. Taxonomy (NCBI): domain Eukaryota; kingdom Metazoa; phylum Arthropoda; class Insecta; order Diptera; family Pallopteridae; genus Palloptera; species Palloptera scutellata. The sequence goes on along the minus strand of OY282449.1, from coordinate 111,478,833 downwards.
GTGATAGAGGGTGCTGCCCATTAGTTTCTCGTCAAATTTGATATTTCAAACAAAAATCGTTAGAAATTTAAACGCTTTGACGTGCACAAAGTTTTGGTTTATCTTTTATCTCTCATGGTTCGCGATCAGTGGTCACCCAAAGCTTTCAAACAATCGCTCAAGAACCGAGAACTCTTCTTATTCTTTTAATGCCACAACATCCCATGGCGGGCCTAAGTCCAGCGTTTCCTCAGAGCTGTGGTTGTATATAAATTAGTTTAACAATATGTTGCTGATTGGAAAGGTAACATGGAGGAGGACCTGAAGGAAAAAACAAACAAAAAATTTATTATGACAATAAACTTGTTCCAGGACAAAAGATCTTTCGAAGATATGTGACTACCTCCGGAGGTAACTTTTGGTTTTTCTTTAAACTTTAGTGTTTTGTACGCTTATGAATATGGATTAAAAATTGAGTCCAAGGAATGAAACCGGATCAATATAACATTCCGGTTTCGGTTTTACCAAATGTTTCGGTTTCGTTTTTCAACATTGGATCGTGTTTCGTTTCGGTTTCGGTTTCATTCCGGTTATGGTTTTGAAGGAAACAGATCAAAATAAGGCTTACAATAACACTTGAGATTAATATCTAAATAACTAGAAGTCTTCTATGGTATGCAAACATTGTCTCACAAGATTGAAATTATGAAAACAATAAATACTTATACAAAATTAATGGTCATATTCCATCATATTATATTTGCTTAACTCTTCACTCGGCTATCAGAAAAAATTTAGACGACGCCGCTACCGAAGCCGATGTCGATGTCGATACATAAATACAGTAAAAATAGATTTCTCACCCAATAACATTTTTTTAACCGTCTTTTTTGTACTACAATATTTTTATTTTTCTTTTTTGTTGAAACACAATATTCAAATAAATGCCGGCATGGATTGCTTTTTAGTCTCGTCAGGTTGTATCGCAGATTAAGAACAATCAATAGATCGGTAAAGTTAAGTTTATCACGATAAAAATTAGAAAATACCATACATACCTATCCGGTACGTAGGTAGAAAATCGTAAAATAATTATGCACAACGATATCAGCGTCATCAGATATTTTGAATGAACCATCACCGGTGAGTGGCGCTGAAATCAACTAACATCGCTGTCATACATCTTCTTCTTCTTTCTTTTAATGGCACAACAGCCCATGGAGGGCCTAGGCCGAGCCTTCCGCATCCACTCATGTTGTGCGTGTTACATTTATACATGAATGGAAGGGACCTACAGTTTTATGCCGAATCCGAAGGGCGAAGTGAAAAGCTTTTCATAGGCGATTTATACTCTTGTAGGTTTGCTATTGACTGCCAAGAGATGGTGCCGAGTAGAAAAATTTTTTTTTTAGGTTTTGGCAAACCTACAAGAGTTAAAATTGCCAAAGAAGAAAAACTTTCCACTTCGCCATGGCCTAGGTTCTTCATGGGCTTGTTGTTGTGCCATTAAAATCTACTTTTTGATTTTGCCTGTGCCGAGTTTTGAACCCTGGACACTCTGTGCAGCAGGTCAACACACTACCAACTACTCCATGGCGACCACCTTACGCCGCAATTCATACTAACTTCAAATTGAATAAATTTATGAATATATGTATGTAGGAAAAACCGATACCTTTATAACAATGATCGAGAAATTTTTTCTCAAAATCAATTTGAAGCGGTTCTAGTGTTTGAATCGCTTTCGGTTTCGGTTTCGGTTTCATTCGTTTTCAGATGAAAATAACGGTTCGGTTTCTAAAAACGAAACGATTACGGTTACGGTTTCAAATTCATTCCTCACCATCCGAATGGCATCGCCAGCGGTTTATATTTTACTTTTTTAACATGTTCTCCTTAAAGCGCAAAATACCATTTTTAATGGCTTCTAACTTTTTATTTCCGAAAATAATTTCATATATGGTAAATATTATTTTTATATAATTTGTATGACAAATTCTGGTTTCATAGGCAGTTTTCAGTTTTACCGTGTCAATTAATGTTTTTAACGAATTATAAAGCTCCTTATACCGAAATCCAAATTGCAGATAAGTATTTAGAAATTGTAGATAGTTTTTGTTAATAGGCCTCCTAAATAGAATTTTTTAGAGTGTGCATTGTGTTCTATTTAATTAACTCTAAATGTTTATTAAAGACTCCTCTGTATCCATTGCAGAAAAATCTCTCTCTCTCTCTCTCTATCCCACTCTTCCTTTATCGGAAGTGGTTGGCGTGAATTATTATAAAAATGAACTCTATGGAAATCCTCAGAATATTCTGCATGCCAAAAATATAATTCAAGCTTTGAACTTATGGTTTTATAAATATGGTTTTAATAAATCTTAAACTACACTTAAACTTAGTGAATATTATTTTGTTTCACAGTGTTTGCTACAAGTTCGTCGAATTCACTTGCTGCCAACTATTTTTGTTTTTGTTTCTACTTATAATACAGAGAGCGAGAGATATTTCGTATGGCATTACCGTTATAATGAATTTACTGATATTTCTTTCGCATTGCCAAAAACAAAAACAAAAACAAAAAGAAGAGGAAGAAGAAGAACAAGAAAGAAAAGGAAAGGAATGCAACCATACATACACTTGCCTGAAAATACACACACAAATACTAACACAATTATATTTGTTTTCTCAACAGATCTTTTTTTTACCTATCCAATTTTTTTTATTTCTTTTTATTTTTATTTTATAAAAAACGTGCTTAAAATTTTTAAAGAAAATATCAATTCTGCATCTATTGCGAATGCTGTGCATTTGTTTTCGCGCGTTTGTGTAGCCTTCTTTTATTACGTAGGTATGCATTTCATTTCTTCTTCGTTGGCAAAATTGTTCATTCTGCAAGAAGAAGAAGAGGAACAACAACAACAACAACAACAACAACAACCAAAACAAAATATAATATTATAAAGTAATACAAAATTTAATATTAACGAAGTGCATATAGAAACATCGAATTGGTTGCTTGCACACACGTGTGCGTATGAATTTTTCTGAGTGTACGCGTGTGCTACATGAGTGAGTATTTCTTTAAGTTCTGCATTCAGCAGATGCATTTTCTTTGTTTCAGCTTTGATTTTGTTTTTGTTCTATCAATTTTACTATTGTGAGAGCGTGTGTGTGTGTGGCATTTCCGGTTGTGTTCATGCAGTTGTCATAAAATTTATGTGCTCCGAGTATAAAATTCCAGTTCCGCAACACGTTCGCTCGTCGTCCTTATAGAAATTTGTAGCGTTTTATTACGATTCGTTGGTTCCTTTATTTCTTCCAATAAAATATTTTACTTTGGTTTGACTTGTTCACCAAGTTTATAATATATATTATTTACTATCATATATTATACTACCCTAATATGCAAAACTCCCGGCACCCATTTTCCAGGAGAAGCAATAACATTTTGAAACTTTAATATTTCGAGTACTATTGTTCCCAAAATTTGTTATTGTATTGGATATAAAATAAAAAAACAGAGTCGCAAATTTTGGGTGTTTTGGTGAGTTGCAGACGGGTACCGATAAAAAAAATGTTGAATATATCACCACCTAATTTCAAAGATTACCCCGAGAGGTCATGAAATACCGAACCTGATCAAAGTGTCAGTGTAGGTGACTGATTACACTGTACAACAGAAAAGAACACTTATTAAATAACCAGGTTCCGAAAGTGGATTCTGCTAGAACTTGAGAAAGAAAATTATGCGAGTTTCGGCGATTTAAAAGTTTACATTACGCGACCCTAAAGTTAACCCCTTTCTCACAAATTAGTTAAGTATAATAAAGCTAAACACAACTTGTTAATTTTCCACCTTCTATTGTGTGTATGGTCACCAATTTATAGTAAAATTTTCCACAGAACCTTTGCCTTGAGTCTAATATCCCATTAGTTCCCTCTCTTATGGTTGTTTTTTGCCTTTTCGGAAGAATTAAAATTTTTGACTCATTACGAGGGTTAATAAATAAGTTCTAGAAATATGTTGGTCATAAAATTTTACTATAGGTCGGTCACTGAACAACAAAAATTTTTAAACTTGGTTATAGTAAAATAAAAATATCTGTAACCTTTTTTGTTCATGAATAAAAAAAAAACCCACTTTCTTAGTAAAAGTTTATTGATTTTTTTAGAGCATTAATATTATTAACAAAAACTACAAGGTTCCGCTATATCTCACTTAAAAAGTCTAGAAATTGGACGACATCAGAGGTCAAAAAGCAACTGAAGGCAATAGGTCGTATTCATGGGGAACGTTCTACTACACTTGACCATCGGACATCAAATAATAATAATATAACAGAAGCGATGAAGGGCGGTATTTTAAAAAAAGGTATTCTTAATTGAGTGTTCGCTATGGCGTAGTGGTAGTGCATTGGACTTTTACGCAGAGTGTCAGGGGTTCGAATCTTGTCACAGGTAAAATCAAAAAGTAGAAAAACCTACAATGGAAAACCTACAATAGTAAAAATTGCCTATGAAAAGCTTTTTACCAAAAAACATTTTTTCCTTCATTCATATTCAGCATAAAACGGTAGCGACCTTTAAGCTTAGCCTAGGCTCTTAATGACTGTTGTGCAGTAACATGATTTTTCTTTTCTTTATTTTATCTTTTTTCTAATTTTCTTTCAATTCTTCTTTCTTTACTTTATTTTATTTCTTTTCTCCCTTTTCTTTCCATTCTTTATTTTCTTTCTTTTCTTTCTTTTCTTTCTTTTCTTTCTTTTCTTTCTTTTCTTTCTTTTCTTTCTTTTCTTTCTTTTCTTTCTTTTCTTTCTTTTCTTTCTTTTCTTTCTTTTCTTTCTTTTCTTTCTTTTCTTTCTTTTCTTTCTTTTCTTTCTTTTCTTTCTTTTCTTTCTTTTCTTTCTTTTCTTTCTTTTCTTTCTTTTCTTTCTTTTCTTTCTTTTCTTTCTTTTCTTTCTTTATTTTCTTTATTTTCTTTTCTTTCTTTTCTTTCTTTTCTTTCTTTTCTTTCTTTTCTTTCTTTTCTTTCTTTTCTTTCTTTTCTTTCTTTTCTTTCTTTTCTTTCTTTTCTTTCTTTTCTTTCTTTTCTTTCTTTTTTTTTTTTCTTTCTTTTCTTTCTTTTCTTTCTTTTCTTTCTTTTCTTTCTTTTCTCTCTTTTCTCTCTTTTCTTTCTTTTCTTTCTTTTCTTTCTTTTCTTTCTTTTCTTTCTTTTCTTTCTTTTCTTTCTTTTCTTTCTTTGCTTTCTTTGCTTTCTTTGCTTTCTTTGCTTTATTTGCTTTATTTTCTTTATTTGCTTTATTTTCTTTCTTTTCTTTCTTTTCTTTCTTTTCTTTCTTTTCTTTCTTTTCTTTCTTTTCTTTCTTTTCTTTCTTTTCTTTCTTTTCTTTCTTTTCTTTCTTTTCTTTCTTTTCTTTCTTTTCTTTCTTTTCTTTCTTTTCTTTCTTTTCTTTCTTTTCTTTCTTTTCTTTCTTTTCTTTCTTTTCTTTCTTTTCTTTCTTTTCTTTCTTTTCTTTCTTTTCTTTCTTTTCTTTCTTTTCTTTCTTTTCTTTCTTTTCTTTCTTTTCTTTCTTTTCTTTCTTTTCTTTCTTTTCTTTCTTTTCTTTCTTTTCTTTCTTTTCTTTCTTTTCTTTCTTTTCTTTCTTTTCTTTCTTTTCTTTTATTTCTTTTCTTTTATTTCTTTTCTTTTATTTCTTTTCTTTTCTTTCTTTTCTTTCTTTTCTTTCTTTTCTTTCTTTTCTTTCTTTTCTTTCTTTTCTTTCTTTTCTTTCTTTTCTTTCTTTTCTTTCTTTTCTTTCTTTTCTTTCTTTTCTTTCTTTTCTTTCTTTTCTTTCTTTTCTTTCTTTTCTTTCTTTTCTTTCTTTTCTTACTTTTCTTTCTTAAAGTAAATCACAATGAAACGCGGTTAAGTTCTTAAGACATGGAATTTATGTTAAAATTTAGTCACAAAAGTAAGTTTCTCAATCAGGAAAATAGAGAACATTTTCTTTGCAGAATAGGAAATGATCGGGATTAAAACTTTTCAATTGAGCATTAAACTATAGATCATTCCTTGTATTCTACCTATATATATAACCAGAGAGAATGTAAACAAGTAAGGCCGACAAATATTCTGGCATATATCGTGTTGCTCAAAATAAAGTAGGAATTTTACCGCTGTTATTAAAGCTCTTATCTCGTAACTGTCTCTGTGAATGTATGTCACTTTAAACGCCATTATCACCTCTCAACTTAACCTCAACCAACCACATCAAATATGCATCAAGGGTACACTGTGATAATACTTATGCACGTGTTGAATACACAAAAGTGAAAATGCCACTGGAAAAATAAAAAGAATCAAAGTAACCAGAAAAGTAGAGTGTGAAAATTTGTTAAATTTACAAAAATAAATGTGCCACAAAAAAAGGAAGGGAAGAAGTAAAGAATTCCAAGTAACCCAAAAGGATAAATTATGGGTTTCAAAGTGAAAAGTAAAAGAAACGGTAACATTGCTTACGGTTTTTTGGCTACCTAAACTGAAATTAAGCCAGCGAAAGGAAATGGAAGGAAAACTTAAAAGCTAAACTATGTAAAAACAAATTGGAAACAAAATAGAAACAAGTGAGACTGAATAAATGAGGTGCTTATGCTGCAAATAAATACAGTGTCTGCATAATATACAAACATACACATCAACTAAAAGGTACGAGGCTACTAGTGAGGTAACAGCAAAGTAGTAAGTGTGAATCGAAAAATTAAAAAAAAAAAAGCAAAAAGTTACCACAAAGACCATCAGTAGCGTCAGCATCATCATCACCATCATCAGCAACAAGATCATCGTCATCCGCAACAAGCCTGGACATGCAAAACAACAGAAACTTTAAGTGCTACAACAGCAGCAATTATTGCAAACAGCACTAACATTGCTGGCTGCTATTTCTACTACCACTACCAACACTGCACTGCAACAACAAAAATAATAATAACTCTCATCAGACGCAACCAATCCGTTGCCTCTATAATTTTACCTTACTGCTACTTGCCGCTGTTGCAGTTGCCACTGCAGGCATTTGAAATAATACTGAAAACTAAGTAGAAGGCAGAACAAAACCCAGAAAACCAACAACAACAAAAAAGATGCTGCTGCTTTGGAGGAGGAAACGGAAATGTAAAATACAAACTGCTTGCATAGAATTTGCAAGGTAAGTGAAAATGAGACGTTTACGTTTCGGCGCCTTTATGAATTTTACAGTAGTTGTTTTTGACGTGGTTGTTATTATTTTTATTGCTACTGTTGTTTGATGACTGCTGTTCACTGTTCGTTCCTCCATATTGGCCGCCATATTGCATGCGACAGCAACAGCAGACATTTGTATTCGTTTTTCCTTTTTTGTTTTTGTTTTTATTCTTTCTTTCTAAGCAAAAAGTAACATTTTGAACATGAGTTTTACACGACGTATTCTCGACATTTGTCTTTTTGTAAAGAAAAGTGTGTTTATCTATAAACATAATGAATGAAAGGGACGGACGGATTAGACAGACGCCCGCAGTCAGGCAGTCAGGCAGGCAGTGAGGCAGGCAGGCAGGCAGTCAGTCAGGCAGGCAGGCAGACAATGGAACGAATACAGAAGAAAACTAGCTAGAATGTGCACGAATAATTCTTATGTTGCAATATAAACAACAATATCAACAAAATCAGCCAAAACAACAACAATAAAAGCAATTGTCCTTGCACACACTTTTACTGCTGCTGCTGCCACTATAATATGCATGCCACTTCTCCCGTTTCCTCCCCCACCGCTTTCTACTTGCAAAATTGCATCTTACACCTTGAAGCATATAGTTTCAATTCTGTTTATGTGGTTTCTACTTAAACTTATTTCATGGGTAAATGGGTAAATTTTCTTTTGCATCACTTTCATTCCACCATCATCGCTTTCAGCATATCATCATCATTATTGCGATCATGATCGTCATTGCCATTGGTTGGCTCATAATGGGTGAAAGTAGGTAAGTAGTTTCTGATGGCTGCTGGCTGATGGCTGTTGGTGTTGGTTGGGTTTCATCGTGCTTGCGGTTGATGTTGCCTTTCGTTACTCTGAATGTTCTGGTTGTTGTTGTTGTTGTTGTTATTATTGTTTTGCTTACGTTGGCACAATAACAAATTGCTGCAATAATGCTTTGAATAGTTCTTCTTCTATGTATGTACTTCTTCAGCTTCAGTTTCAGCTTTTACTACTTGGGGAAATTGCATCACACTTTGCTTCGTTTCACTTCCGGTTGATTGTTGCTGCTGTTGTTGTTATGGTATAGTGGTTGTTGTTGTTTCTTCATTTCTTTTTCATTACTTACGTACCGACGGACGGACGGATGGACGGACGTTTGTTTCCTATTTTTTCTTTACCTTTAGTTGTTTGTTTTAGTTTATCGTTGTTGTTGTTGTTTTTGTTGTTGTAGTTGTAGTTGTTGTTGTAGTTGTTGTTTTAATAGTGAAAATAGTAATTGTTTAAGCAATTCTTGTCATGTTCGATGGAAACTTTATTCTTACTGAAGTTCGCTTCTGCTCTCTCCTTTGACCCTGCCTGAGTTGTGCTGTTCTTGTTATGACCTTTGAAACATTCAGAAATGATTTAAAATATATACACCTACTGTACAGAGGAATTAAACCCGCGGTCTTATACTCTGTTTGTATGTAAATTGCGTAATTGTAACTGAAGTGGGAGGATTATTTTTCATTTCATTGTAAATTATACTGTCAACTGTCAAAGATGAAATAATTTATTTAAAATTTCTTGATCTTGATTTAGTTCATATTGTTGACGTAAAGAAAACATTAAATTTCAAATATTATCAATCTTCTTTTTAATTCGACTTATCGGTTCCAGATAATTCAGAACCGAGCATCTCTGAAAATTCTATGGAGTTTCACAGGAGACGATTGCCTTGGGTATATTCATGCCAGGAATAACCTTCCTCTAGTGCAATGAGTAGCCTTCACAGCATCTCTCTGTACTAAACTACTTCCATTCAAACACATCTCATGCGATTTTAACTACTTTCCAGCATCTGTTGAAAAACCCCGATAACACGGATCTTAAGATCAGACGGTACACTCAGTTCAAAGTCAAAGTACCATAATAAACCACTAGACTGAGGCGCCTGAAGTTTGCTGTACTACGATAACGAAAATAAATAAGAATGAAACCATAAAAGTCGCAAAGAATATAAGAAGATCTTCACTATCAGACATCAGATTACTGAGGTTGCGATGTCAAACCGATCACAAGGTGTTGAAAAGTGCCAGTGCCAGCTATTACACGCTTATTCAGAGAAAAATTTGAATTCAAAACGGAGAGGAGATTCATGTCTCCGCCAAATTTAATGATTTTAATGAATTTTAATTCTGTGAACTTCAATCTTTTCTGTAGGCAGCAGACAATACTTAGCACGCGATGTTCAACCATTGTATCACTTACTGCTTTTGGCATTGTCTATCAAGAGGTGTACTTTTACATGTTGCTATAATTCTCTTTCACTTTACATAGGGTGGTCCAACTAAGATTGGGAATTCGAACTACTGGTTATTTTCAGTGGTTGCTGTGGCGTAGCGGTAGTGCGTCCGGGGTTCGAATCTTGACACAGGCAAAATTAAAATATAGAAAAAACAATTTTTCTACACACCATAATCGCTTGGCAGGCAATGGCAAACCTACAAGAGTAAACATTGCCTATGAAAAGCTTTTCCCTTCGCCGTTCTGATTCGGCAAAAAACTGTATGTCCTCCCATTAATGTACAAATATAATACGCACAGCATGAGTGGATGTGGAAAGCTCGGCCTAGGCCCTCCATGGGCTGTTATGCCATTAAAAGAAAAAATAAGGTGGGTTTTTAATATGTGAAACTGGATCTTTATTGTATGGTATAAAACAACACTTTATCGTGTGCACAACTTAAAACCTTGCTGTAGCTACTCAGAATATGCTAGAAGCACCACCCACATCTACTCACCACCGTTCTCAAGAATTGAACATTTCATGAACTTCCTTGTTGCGAATTTTGGATAAAGACCTCGGGTATGGAGCCGTACAAAGTTCAATTGGTACAACAGGTGCAGCCACATGACCATTCGTAACGTTTTCGGTTCGCTAATTGCCCAATTCCCAATTCCCTTGGAAGAAGATAAGCATTTTTAAAGACAAATCATCTGTTATCCCGAAGCTCACTTTGACCTCGGTGGTTAAGTTAATATGTAAGAAAAATTATCACATCTGTTGATAAAAAAATAAATGCAACCTCAACGAGTTACCATTTAGTGTGGTTTTTTTTTTCTATGAAAATTATGAAGAAAAGTGCGCTATCGGACAATGATAAATGATTTTTTGTGGACTATTTTAGAAGGTATGGACTTGGGCAACATTTTGCTCAAACTAAATAGCGCGCCGTGTCACACCAGTCGTGCAACAATCGATCTTTTGCGTGGGTAGTTTGAAAATCGCATTCTGGTGATTAGCAGTTCTGGCGATGTGCATTGGTCACCACACAGTTACGATTTGACTCCGTCAGACTATTATTTGTGGGGAGCTGTTAAAGATAAGTATTACGCTAACCATCCATCAACGATCGAGGCTCTTAAGGACGAAGTTGGTGCAGCCATCGCTCAAGTACAGCTCCAGAGAGTCGAAAATGTACTGAAAAATTCCGTTGATCGTATGGGCCACTGCAAGGTCAGCCGGGGAAGTCATTTAAATGAAATAGTGTTCCTCAATTAACCGGGTGAATTATACTTTCGAATAATAAAAACCACATTAAAAAAAATTTATTCATTTCTTATTTACACCAAAATCAAATTTCAAATTATAAATGGTCCACTCGTTTTATAAGAAGGAATGCAAGAAGGTTATAAATGAAAATTAACCACCAGACCAGACTATCCCGTGTGATAGCCTATTGTGCTACACACTACAGTTGTGCATCGGATTTGGGCCATACAGCGTAAACAAAACGTAAACGTAAACGTATAGCCGCTAAACATTTAAGTAGTGAAACGCCTTTCCCTTACATTTACACTTTCTCTCTACCTTCTCCCTACAACTGTTCGGTCTCTCTCCTTGGCATACACACATACATACAATGCATCAAATTGCTATAGAGTAAAACCTACGTATTCTATATAAGTATACTTATGTACTATATGTACCATATATGTGGGATTTTGTGACGGAACTTTCGCGTCACTCTATTCTTCCCAACAAGCATTTTTATCCTATCGCATGTGAATGGTTTCACTTCAAAATCAAATGAAATGATTGTGTACATAGTTACAGTGATTGGTAACAGAAAAGCACAAGTCATTGCGACATCGTAGGCAGGTGGATTATGTACCACATACAATACGTTAACTATTGTTCAGGGTGTTTTTTTTAGAAGTGTGGTTTTCCAGTAGAAATAAAACACATATAATTTAATGTTATGGGCAAGAATTTAACTTTATTATAAAGATAAGGATTTGCCATTATGTTTGAAAACGATTTCGGGCAAGTGGCCGCCGCCGAGAGGCCCCATTTTCGACCACTTTTCGACCATTTTTTGCAACAATTGGGGCCATATGTCAGTAATAACGCGCCGAATATTCTCTTCCAAGGCGTCAATCGTCTGGTCAATCTAATCTGCGTAGACAAGCGACTTCACATAACCCCACAAAAAACAAAAAATAGTCCAGCGGTGTTAAATCGCACGATCTTGGAGGCCACGCCACAGGCCCACGACGCGAGATAATGCACTCACCAAAAGTTTCCTTCAACAAATTAATTGTTTCGTTGGCTGTATGGCTGTATGGCATGTAGCGCCGTCTTGTTGGAACCAAAGGTCGTCCACATTAACATCCCCCAATTCAGGCACGAAATTTCATTAGTCATTAATCATGGCTCTATAACGTTCCCCATTGACTGTAACATTGTAACATTATGACCGGCTTCATCTTTGAAGAAATATGGACCAATGATTCCCTCTGCCCATAGAGCACACCAAACAGTGACTATTTGGGGATGTAACGGCGTCTCAACAATGGCTTGTGGATTATGATCACTTCAAATGCGACAGTTTTGCTTGTTAACGTACCCATTCAACCAAACGTGAGCTTCATCGGTGAACAAAATTTTCTTTTGAAAATCGGGATCGGTGGCCATTTCGTTTCAATTCTTGCACGATTTGGATTTTATAAATCGTGCCAAACCAAGATCTTTGTGCAAAATCTTCCATAAAGTGGATGGGCACAGCTCCAATTGTTGTGCGCGATGGCGGATGGACTCCTACAGGTCTTATTTGATACTCTGCTCCACAGCAGCAATAGCGGGTTCGGTGCGCACTGTACGGCGTCTCTGAGGCTGCGCATTATCCACTAGAGTAAACGTGGTACGAAACCGATCCATGGTTGCTCGAATTACCGACTCTGCTGGGCAAACCATTATTTTGGTAATAAATTTACACTATTTGCAAACGTTTTTCAAGAGTAAGTCTATTCATTATGAAATGGCAAACCAAACTGAGCTTAAATCAAGTGACAGCTGAGAAAAAGACCAACTCCGAAAAAAGTATTGCCAGATTGAAAACCACACTTCTAAAAAAAACACTCTTTAGCAGCTCTTGAAAGCCGTTCTATATCCACCTTTTGACGTTTAAATAAGAAAGCAGTCTCTCTGACTCAGTGCTTCAGATCTGCTTGAATCATTCAGGAAAAATTAAAAGCTGTGCATAAAAAACGAAAATAAAAAGAAATAATCTTGCCCTGGCTAGGGCAAGAAGGTTCTATCGCATCTAAGCCTAAGTTTTTTTTTTTTTTTTTTTTTATTAATTTCCAATAGTATGTGTACATCTGTCTACATATGATAATTCATATACAACACTTAATACATTTCCTCACAGCAATTATTTGATCAGTATCAATATATCGTTTATCTATTAATTTTTGGATTTTCATTCTACTTTGTTAGATTAAATCTACTGGTCTTGTTTTTTTCAGTCTTCGCGGTTGTTCGATTTCTCTATTTGGTAATTGCGATACTTCACTGTTGATATGTTGTGTTGCGATGGCGGATGGACTCCTACAGGTCTTATTTGATACTCTGCTCCACAGCAGCAATAGCTTCTTCGGTGCACACTGTACGATGTCTCTGAGGCGGCGCATTATCCACTAGAGTAAACGTGGTACGAAACCGATCCATGTTTCGTGGTGTTTTTTACTGTAGTTTGAAATTTCAGCGGTGATTGTAGGTATTTTTAAATCATGATGAATGTTATTGTTTGTGATGTACCAGTCCGCGTTTGCTATGCATCTTAGTATTGATGATTGTTGACGTTGTATTTTTAAAATACTATATTGCTTTTCTTTGCTGTTCCCCATAGTTGCAGCCCATATGTCCATATAGGTTTTATTATTGATTTGTATATTAGTATTTTGTTGTGTAGATTTAAACTAGACTTTCTGTTCGGTAGCCAGTATAACTCCCAAATATTTGGCGACGGTGTCAATCCTAACATTTGTAATTTTAATGGGTTGAGGATTAATAATTTTTCTCGTTGTATATATAACTTGAACAGATTTTTGTTCATTTACTTTTATGTGCCATTTGCTGAACCAGTTCGTGATTTCATCAATATTTTCTTGTAGTGTTGCTGTTGCAGTTGTAATATTTTGGTGTGATGCCAAGATTACTGTGTCATCTGCAAATGTAGCTATAAGTGAATTTCTGCTGGTAGGCTGTGGTATATCTGCTGTATAAAGGGTGTATAAAATTGGTCCTAGTACACTTCCTTGCGGGATGCCAGCTGCAATTTTTCGTAGTGTGGATATTTCATTTTTGTGTTTCACATAGAAGTGACGGTCTGAGAGATAGCTTTTTATCAATTGGTACAAGCATTCTGGTAATATTCTTTTGAGTTTGTAGAGAAGTTTCTCTCTAAATCCGTGAGAATTTTATGCGTTACTCTGTGCACCTGCTGGATTGTGGAGTGTTTGCAGCGAAAGCCAAACTGATGATCTGGTATTGCGTGAGTTCTTTCTAAAATTGGTTGTAGTCTGTCATATATGAGTTTTTCCATTATTTTTGATACTTACTTACTTACTTAGCTGGTGCTACAACCGATGATCGGTCTTGGCCGCCTCCACAAAGCTCCGCCAGTCACTTCTGCTATGCGCGCGCTGGCGCCAGTTGATAAGGCCAAGTACAGTCAGGTTGCCCTGCACCTGGTCTTTCCAACGGAGATTAGGACGTCCCCTTCTGCGTGTTCCTCCACCGTGGTTCGAATAAAACACCCTTCTAGCCGGAGCGCTTTCTTCCATTCACTCAACATGACCCAGCCAGCGAAGCCGCTGGAGTTTTATACGCTTGACTATGTCAGTGTCCGCGTACAGCTCATACAGCTCATCGTTCCATCTTATTCGATACACGTCGTCCACGCATACTGGACTGTAGATCTTACGGAGTATCTTCCTCTCGAACGCTCCTAACAGCCTCTCATCATTGATGGTCAATGTCCACGTCTCTGCGCCATACATTAGGACGGGAAGGATGAGGGACTTATAGAGCGTTATTTTCGTCGGTCGAGAGAGGGCTCTACTTCCCAATTGCCTACTGAGCCAGAGCCCGTAGTAACACCTGTTGGCAAGAGTTAGTCTCCGCTTGATCTCAAGGCTGACATTATTGTTGGTGTTTATGCTGGATCCTAGATATACGAAATACTTGACGACTTCAAAACTATAATTGTCAACAGTGACATTTTGTCCAAGACGCCGTGACTCTTTGTTTGTTGACACAAGTTATTTTGTTTTGTCCTCGTTCACTACTAGACCCACTCGACGAGACTCCCTTTCCACCTTTCCAGGTTGGAGAATACTGCACTAACTGCTCGAGCGTTTTTGCCAATGATGTCAATATCATCAGCGTATGCTAGCAGCATGACACTCTTGTAGAAGGTAGTGCCAGAGATGTCGATGTTCGCAGCTCGAATTATTTTCTCCAGCATAAGGTTAAAGAAGTCGCACGATAGGGAGTCACCTTGTCTGAAACCTCTTTTGGTATCAAATGGTGCGGAGAGGTCTGTCCCAATTTTCACTGCGCTGGTGGTGTTGGTCAGTGTCATTTTGCAAAGACGAATGAGCTTTGCAGGGATACCAAAATCAGACATTGCGGCGTACAAGTGATCCCTAATCGTGCTGTCGAAGGCGGCTTTATAATCGACAAATAGATGATGGGTGTCGATCTGTTTTTCTCGGGTCTTTTCCAGGATTTGGCGTAGTGTGAATATCTGGTCGATGGTGGATTTACCAGGCCTGAAGCCACACTGATCGCTGTGGTCGCTGTGGTGTAGTGGTAGTGCGTTGGACTGCTACGCAGAGTGTCCGGGGTTCGAATCTCGGCACAAGCAAAATCAAAAAGTAAAAAAAATAATATTTCTACACGGCACCACCTCTTGGCAGGCAATGGCAAACCTACAAGAGTAAAAATTGCTATGAAAAGCTTTTCACTTCGCCGTTCGGATTCGGCATTAAACTGTAGGTCCCTTCCATTCATGTACAAATATAACACGCACAACATGAGTGGATGCGAAAAGTTCGGCCTAGGCCCTCCATGGGCTGTTGTGCCATTAAAAGTAAGTAAGTAAAAGAAGCCACACTGATAAGGTACAATCAGTTTGTTGACGATGGGCTTCAGTCTTTCGCACAGTACGCTCGATAGAACCTTATATGCAATATTAAGAAGGCTTATCCCACGGTAGTTGGCGCAGATCGTGGAATCACCTTTCTTATGGATTGGGCAGAGTACGCTGAGATTCCAATCACTTGGCATGCTTTCATCTGACCATATTCTGCATAGAAGCTCCTGCATGCGTTTTTTGAGCTCTTCGCCTCCGGTCTTAAACAACTCAGCAGGCAGGCCATCTGCACCTGCAGCCTTATTGTTTTTCAGCCGAGTAATGGCTGTTAAGACCTCCTCATAGTCAGGCGGCGGTACTTCAACGCCGTCAGTGATTGGTGTTTCCGGAGTGGGTTCCGCAGTGGCGGGATTATTGCCGTCTTCGCCATTAAGCGGCTGCGAAAAGTGCTGCCTCCATAATCTCATTATGCCCTGGATATCTGTCACCAGATTTCCATCTTCATCCTTGCAGGAAGAGGCCCCGGTCTTCAAACCAAGAGTCAGGGGTCTTATTCTTTCAAAGAATTTTCGGACCTCGTTCCTGTCCCGCAACATTTCGATATCATTGAACTCGCATTATTTTTGATAGTGTTGGTAAAATGCTGATTGGCCTATATGATGACGCTTGTGTGGCATCTTTACCTGGTTTCTGTATTGGAATTATCTCTGCCACTTTTAATCTAAGCCTAAGTGATATAGAATAAACGTTAAATAATTATATTTATAAATAAAAATAAACTTTGTTAAAAATCCACAACATTGAAAGGTAAAAGAAGAGGCTACTACGAATTCCCACATTAAATGTGTAGTTATTTAAATCGACAACAATTTCAATTTCAAACTGATTAGTATTATTTCAATTAAATATTTATCAAACTAAAAAGTTTAACTTTATTCCCCTACAAATTAAAATTATTACTTTAAAGTTTAAACTGCAAAACATAAGTAGTTAAAATTAATTCTTATTTCTTATACACTTTCATTTCTCTAACAAAAAAAAGAAAAACTAAAAAACATTTCATTGCTCAGCATTTATCAATATAATTTCTAGCTTAAGAAGTTTTCGTTATTGTTGTTGTTGTTTTTGTTGCTGCTGTTGTCGTTGCTGCAACAACCAACAGTTAAAATGCAATTTCATCTTTTTCATCTTCTCTTACTGCCTCTTCCACTACTTTCCCGAGCAGCAACGAGTGCATACAGCATACTTACCACCTTCGTACCGCATAATGTTGCCAGAAACTGAACTTTTGAATATTAATTACAGTGCAAGAAGGTGCAATTCGGTTAAAAACTTTTCCTTCAACTAAATAGTAAAATGTAGCATTGTTGTATTTATGCATAATCTTTTACTACTACTTCAACTACGACTACTACTTAGGTATGTAGGAACCAACGACATACCGACAGACATACACACACACACACACACACACACACACACACACACACACCCATTTATAAATGCACATTATATCAAATATTTGTATGTGGTTGTTGTTGTTGTTGTTGTTGTTTTCAGAGTATTATATGATTGCAATGTGAATTGTGTTGCAGACATCCATCTTGTTAATATACAAACATACGCGCGCACACACACACACACACACACATATATACGATTATATATATATATGTATGGGCATACAGGGTGCTTCATTTAAACATATAAGTAAATTATTTGAAGTAAAATATAAGAGCATAGCTTAAGGCGCTATAAATTGCTTATACTTGCCTTTGCTTCGCTTATGCCACGTTGCCTTGCCATGGTTATTAAACCATAATAAAATGTGGCAAGCAGTAAACTTTTTATTCGTTATTATTATTGTTGTTCTACAATAGATGATTTTGAGAAATCACATATATTTTCAACCTGGAAGTGAGAGGGCGGCAAGGAGACGAAGAAAAAACACATTAATAAATTTTAAAATGCAACATACATATGTTGCACACACAGGGCACAGTATGTCGAAAGTAGTTGTTGCTGTTGTAAACATAGGGAACTTTCAAACTATCAATTTATGTAAATAAATTTCATTAATATTTCTTAGAATTAGAAGAATTTCTAATATAATATTTCAAATAAGATTTTATGTTTTAATATTTTTCATGGTTTTTCAGTACAGTACAGTGGACACTCTTTAATTTGCCAGCCCTCAACTAAACTGTAAACTAGTTTTCCATTTGTTAAAATTTATTTGTGAAGTTTACATCTTTAGATGGTTTTTATATTTACGAGGGTTAAAAGATAATCGTCGCAGCGAAATCACGGAAATGATGGGCAGCGCCCTCTATAAATCAAGTATGAAAAGATGTTGATGCATGTATACACATAAATGATGATAAATGACTAGTATGAATCAAACTCGATTGAAAGAGGGCCTTGATTCGCCTATGCTTCAAACTTGATTGATAGAAGGCGCTGATTTGATTCACGTATGATTTAATATTGATTGATAGAGGGCGCTGAGTATGAATCATACTTAATTGATAGAGTGCGCTGCTCATTAATTTCTAGTAAAATTTTACATTTCAAACAAAAATTTTAAATATCAAACAAAAAAAAAATCATTAGAAATTTCTAGAGCTGAAAGACTGAGCGAATATAGACTGAAAAAAAGAAACGCGAGGCACAAACAAACGAAGCGATTGTGTAACGATAAAATCTTCAGTACCAAAAACTGCGGCTGAGAGACAGACTTCGTCGAAAAATGGAGGCCCAAAACCCAGAATCGAGAGATCCCGAGAGTGTAGACTTCGCAACTTGGGCCACAAAAGAATTCGAATTTCACAGAAAAACATCTCGCAAAGACTAATGCGAAGAGACAGCATGAATGGCTTACATCAACACTCATCTTATTGCGTCCCGACAAAGGTCCGAAGATATAGAGCACCAGGCAGTCATTGAGGTGGTCGAATTCTCAGCTTACTTATTATTACATCAACACTCATCTTATTGAGTCTTGCCAAAGGTCCGAAGATATAGAGCACCAGGCAGTCATTGAGGTGACCGAATTCTCAGCTCCTCAACGAAAGAGAATGAAACAAGATTTACTTGAAAATTCGCCTGAAAATCTTTGCTCCGTGGAAAGAAAACAACTCGCATCAGCACAACAAAACATTGACGAGATTTGCTATGAGTATGAATATTTTGATGGAGATGATGATTTTGCAGAGGGCTTAGCACACCTGGAATCAGAGAATCATCAAGCTGAACTATAAAAGACTTATTGTTTACAGAAATCAGCTCATAAACAATTTCAAAACATGTTTGTTAAAAATTCTTTCGGCCACGCCTGTAATGTTTGCTAGGCTCTGGTTTTTAGTAAACCTAACCCGAAAACCCAAACCGCAAACGTTCGGAGGAAGTAAACTTCTATAGGGTGTGCCACTGACGCACACAAATAAAATTCGAACTGCGGACGAATTTCAGCGAAATTCACTTGAAATACAGAGATTGCACTTGCTGCAATCTCAAAATCCCTGAGTAACCAAAAGATGGCTAAAAGTGAGATCTTAAGTATTACAATTTTTTGACATTTTGTAAAGAATTATTTGGTTGTTAAGAAAGTAAGTGAGAACATCAAATAAAGGAGACAAAAAAAAATTTCTTGCAACTCAAATCCAATCCTTTTTATTATAAAATGCACACAACAATGACAACAACAAATATCGATTAATGAAATCTATTTTTGACGAATGTTAAATAGCAAAATATCAAAATTCTTATTTCGATGAAATTTACTCTCGTGTGGCCGCACTATTACACTCAAAAATTCAGGGAGAAGGTTAACCAAAGATTTTAATTCACAAATATAATACAAAATTGTCGCCACTCACTCATCAAAGTTTTGTATATGACCACTTATTTTTCACATTAAAGTATGAAAATCTAATTAACACTCAGCAACGCACAAATGCTAAAAATCTTAACTATAAAAGAAAAATCATAAAATTTAAACAAATACAGTCCGTTCAACAAAAAACGTTACTCTCTTACTCAGTTAACTTCCAAAAAAAAAACGGAATGTGCTATTTTACATAAATACATATTGTTGTTGCGGTTGCCGACGCATACATTTTAATTTAGTTTTGTTTGTACTTTCCACTGTGACGCGTGTAAACAAAAAATGAGTGTATATTTCAAGAAACGTTTCGAAGCGAGCTTTTTAACAAAGCATCCTAAATAGGGCCTAAATGGTCAGTTAAAAAAACTGCAAAATATCATAAAACTACTTGCACATTTGTTAAGAGGTGGTCTAAATGTTATTCAGAAACAGGAAACGTTGACGACGAACCGGGAAGACGCCGTAAGTCTACCACCTCCACGCGGCAGGATAAAGTCATCGTTGGGCTTTTTGAAAAAATTCAATGGGAATTTTAAAGGGAAGCAAAAAAAAATGTATCGTAGAAGGGGTTGGATATATCCTTAAACACAATTCGCGACAGACTTCAGCAATCAGGCATAACACGTAGCAGTACTTTGTCAAAACCATTGCTTTCACAAAAGCATGTTGAAAAGCGTCTTCAGTGGGCTTACACAAACATCGATCGAGATTGGACCAAAGTAATATTTACCGATGAATCCACTTTTGTGTTGTTTAATCCAATTAAACATGTTTGGTTAAAAAATGGTGAAAAATTTATTTAACGAAGTGCAAAACATCCGCAGAAGGTTCATGTCTATGGATGCTTCTCTGCCCAAGGATTTGGCTTTCTTAAGTGCTTCACGGGAAATTTAAGTGCCGTTAAAATGCTGAAGTTGTACAAGGATTGTCTATTAAAATCAGCTGAATTATTATATGGGAGAAATAACATCGATTGGATATTACAAGAAGATAACGACCCGAAACACAGCACTAAGTGGAGAGGGGATCACAATATTACAACTTTGGATTGGTCCTCTCAGTTACCAGATGCAAATCCCATAGAGAATGTGTGGGCTCTAATGAAAGCTAAGATATCCAAAAAGGAAATAAAATCATCAAAACATTTTATTCGATTGCTCAAAAGTACGTGGAGGTCTCTTTCCGTGGAATATGCTGAAACTCAAGCTGCCAGTTGTAGCCAAAGATGCCAAGCAATTATAGACAATACAGGAGATTGGACCGCATATTAAACTTCCTGTCGAAAACCATAATAAGTAATATGTATTTCTCAAAAACTAAAATCTTTTTCAAATAAATGTAACATACAGTCTGTTGGAGAAAAACGGATTTTTGTTGAACAGCCTGTAAGCTTTTAAATTCATTCTATCGTGCATACACTGCGCATTGTTATGATTTTAATGAGACACATTCAATGCAGATACTAGATGCAAAAGATGTTTACTGAAAATTGCTACCTAAACACAAAATGTTTGCTTTAAATTATACTTTTATAAGTAATATTTAAACTTTTGATTTCACTTTATTGACATTCTATTGCTATCTACTAAATACCTACATACAACGAGTATGTAACTACCGATTGCAGAAGAGACCTAAAGTCACTGAGGCGTATACGTAACTTTTTATTTTGAACACAAAATTACAATAAAATACAATAAAACTGAACAAAAAATAAAATAAATGAACATAAACAGAGAAATTTATGGCATGTACTATTCGACTATGGGAAACTTAACGCATTCGAGTGGATTCACTTCCAACTTCTATGCATTTGACTCGTGTAGGCCACGTTATTTTCTTGCAAAAGTTAAAGATAAATGTAGAAGCTTTTGATGAAAGCTATACCCAGTTTGATGCACCTGGCCTCATTTAGGGTGGGACATTTACTTACCATAAGATGAAAGGGAGAAACTTTTAAAGAAAGTTGCTCTGTATGTGATGGTATGGTCTGGAATATAGATTGCATTTGCTGCCCATAACATTTAGGAAGCAATTCCTTCACGCCTTATTTAATCGGAATTTATTTCTGAAAGATAAGTTTAACTAGGTTAAAGTGCTTGAATCGAGGTAAGTTAATAGAGAAAGTGCTGGACGGTTTCTCCTTTCGAATGTGATTCTGATGAATCATATACAATTTTCGAAAACAATTATCATTAGAATTAATGCTTTGGTGGAGTAGGAAGCAAGGCATAAACCCTTTCGACTTGTATTCGATTTTATACTAAACTACTAAACTAAAATTTAAGAAAGAAAAGCATATAAAAATCCTAATCTTTGTACGTACCATTCATTCAAATATAGGGTATAAAAAAGTTTTCGTATTAATTTATGAAAGTGACCTTTTTTAAAAATACAAAAACCAAAAAAAAAAATCCATACTTCAAAAAGATGAACGGAAAAAAGTTACAGAATAAAGTCAACAACAACAATGCATAAATTACAAAATTATTATTTATATTACAATGATGATGACATCATGCCGCAGCAATAGTAGCAACAGGAACAGCAGAAAAAGAAGAAGGACACATTTTCTAACAGACCAGACAGACAGACAGACGCACACGTTATCGATGATATTTATTTAAAGGTTGAATTGAAAAATCGTCGCACATTTTCACTACAGCAGATTTTTCTGCTCATCAATTCAACCTTACACGCCCCTTGACCTTATTGCTGCTGTGCTGTTGCACCCGTTCGCCGCGTACAGTTGTCATATTTATCAGTTTGGAAATTCGCAAACAGGAGCAACAGCAGCAGTGCAACAGCAATGATACCAACAAAATATACCAACAACTGCATCATCCATAAATAAATTACAACACTTTATACTACTTCTTTTTGTATTTATTTTGTTGCTACTACTACTACTACTACTACTACTACTAGTACTACTGCTACTACTACTACTACTAAGGAGTGCGTCGAATAAAATTGTCTGGTATAAAAATGATGAAATCTTTTGAACCAGTAGTCCGAGTTTTTTAAACTAAAGTATTTTATTTTGCAAATTACTTTTAGATTAAAAAAATAAAAACAAGAAACCACAAATTGTTAGTTTTTAATAAAAAGTTTTAATTTTTCAGGAACCCCTTCCATTAATGTTTTAATGGTAGTGTCCGACACCCTCAGCAGCTGCTGCAGTCCACTTTCTTTTGAAATCTTGAAGGTCTTTGGCCACTTTTTATGTTACCTTCATTTCCCCTTTTACAAAAGCTCAGTACCTCTCAATCGGCCTTAGTTCTGGACAGTTTGGTGGATTGGCTTCTCTACGCACCAAAATCACTTCATTCCTTTGGAACCACTCTAAGGCCTTTTTGCTGTAGTGACATAAAGCGAGGTCAGGCCAATAAAACGTGGACACTTCATGTTGGCGTAAAAATGGAAGCAATCTCTTCTGCAAGCATTCCTTCAAATATATTTCGCCGTTGATTGTACCCGATATCACGGATGTGCTGCTCCTTTTGCCACAACTACAAATTGCCTGCCAAACAAGGAATTTCTTTGGGATTTTTGTAATTTCTTCCGATCAATACGCAGTTCTTCCTTAAAACGTTTAATAACGCGAGCAATGGTTTTAGGGTTAACCCCTACCTCTTTGGCAATTTTTTTGAATGACCAGTGAAAAATTTTAATGTTATTTTCTCCCACTTCCACTTCGTTTGCCATTTTTGCGTTAAATAAATTTTTATTGTCTTTAACTGACACATAATATTTTCTGACATTTAATTCAAAGCTACTAAGATACAAATTTTCGATTTTGAATCTTTCAATAGCACAGTAACGGACAATTTTAGTCGACGCAGTCCTTACTACTACTGCTGCTGCTGTTGCTGCTACTGTTGCTGTTGCTGCAGCAATCCGATAGTGAAAACGGAGCAAATTCCGTCACTAAGAATAAAATTTGAAAACAAAAATACCCAAACATCGTAAAGTACAATTTTCATTGGGAAACGTTTACGAAAAATGAAAACATTTTAGTAAGTATCGCATTGAATTACTTCGGAATCAATAAATCGATAAACATGCAATGTTCACCAGAGAAAACTATTTATAAAAATATCAGACTTGAACTTAAATATTTGTGTGTATGTAGTTAGAGCCTTTTTTTTTGGCAAATTTACAAAGAGTTCAGTACAGTAGCTAGCTTAAAAACGAAATATAGCAAATAGAAAAGTTATAGAATTACCATAATGCAGCACAATTGGCTTAACCCGAATGTGGTTTTCAAACTGCATTTTCGGCCCTAATTTTATGGTAATCATTTCCAATTCTATGAAAAATCCACAACAATTTTCCAAGCATTCACACTACATCGGGAAGTTTTTGGTATTTATGTTTGATCTGAGTACGGGTTCAGGTTTTGGTTCCAAGCTTGTATCTCATATTCGTGTTCAGTTTTTGTTATGGCATCGGTATTGATTTGTTAACATTTAGTTTCGGTATTGGTTTTGAAGTGGAATTCGATTTGTGTTCCGATTTTAGTTTTGTGATGGGTTTTTCTTAAGGTTTTGGTTTCGTAATCTGTAAATTGGTCGATTTTTTAATCATAATCGTTTTAGGCTTTAGATTAGATTTTTGTTCTGATTTCAGTTTCTTAATTCAGATATCGATTTTGGCTTCGGTTTTCGATTCGGTTACGTATTTGTTTGTTTTTCGGTTTACGGTTTTGGTTTCGGTTAGATTCATATTCGGTTCCAATTTTCATTTTTATTCTGATTTTAGTTTTTGCATCTATGTCGGTTTTGGTTTTGCTTTCGGTATCAGTTTTATTTTCGTTTCAGATTCGGGCTTAAATTTGACTCTGCTTTTATTTAGGGCTGGGATCCAGCATCGCTTTTAATTAATTCTTTTCTTTTGATTTTTCTGGTTTGATTTTGGCTTTAATTTAAATATAAGTTTTGGTGTGGGTCAAGGTTACAATTTATGTTGTAGTTTACTTAGGATCGGTGTCCGTTTTGAATTCAGGTTTGACTTCCGTTTTGGCCAAAATTTCGGCTTCAAATTTGTTGTAGATCGGTTTCGCCGCTAATTTTCGTTTTGATCTCACTTCTTTACTTAAATTATGCTCTCTGTTCGGATTCTATTCTGGTTTCGAATTCAATTTTAGCTTTAGTTTTGATTTGGGTTTCAGTTTTGTACTTAGATTCTGATTTTAATTTTGGTTTCGGTATCAGTTTCAAAGTTTTCTGGTTCGGATTCGTTTTCTGTTGTTAGATCGGTATCAGTTCTCGTTTTGGTTTGTGGCTAGCTCTGTTTCAGAATTGGTCGTAGATTCGATTTTGGACTTGATTTCTATATTAGTTTTGCGCTTGCCATTGGTTTCAGTTTACGTTTAGATTTACGATCAGTATTGATTTTGGATTCAGGTTTGATCTTAGTTTTGGTTATAGATTCGGATTCGATATTGATTTTGGTATCGGCATCTGTCTTAATTTCAGTTATGGTCTCAGTTATGGATGCAGACTCTATTTGGCATCGGTATCTGTTCTACTCTTGTATAGCTTCGGTTACAGAACTAGTTTCAGTTTTTTCGGGCAACTGCTTGAATTACTTATTTCGGGTTTGTAACATGGTTTCAATTTCGGATTCGATTCCAGTATTAAGTTTAAATCCGGTTTTGATTTCAAATTAGACTTCCATCTGGATTTAGTTGTCAATGTTCTTCTTGGCATGGACTTCTATTTGACCGATGTAGTTAAGATATAAAAACATTTTCATGCTCACTCTGCCACTAATTTACATCACATTTAATTGCTGAACTGTAACCGCACGGCCAGCGATGCTGCAATTGTTAGCTTGAACATGAAAAACGTTACTAGAATTTTTGAAAGCTATTGAAATTTTTAAATCAGCAAAGGGTAAACCCTTTTCCACGTTCTCAAAAAAAGCAGACATCAAATGGAATCGACGACTGTAAATGGGAAACACAAAATGAAAAACAAATTGAAAAAGAAAAATGGCAAATAAATTGTGAAAAACATTTGAATCAACGGACCCAGAAACTCCAGCCTCACCCTGCCTCGCCTTAACATCGCCATCTTTGAGCTTCTAATTTGCGTCATTTGTGCATTTTCAAATTTATCATCTTCATTTCGCGCGGAGTAATTGACTTCAATTTATTTAGTTTTTCCACATTTTCTGTGAGTGTGTATGTACTCGTAGTTGAATTGTGCAAAATTACCCATTTGTATATTACAATAAAAAAATGAGGTCGCTGTGGTGTTGTTGATAGTGCGTTGGACTGCTACGCAGAGTGTCCGGGGTTCGAACCCGGCACAGGCAAAATAAAACAAACAAAAAAAAGTAGAAAAATAATTTTTCTACACGGCACCACCTCTTGACAGACAATGGCAAACCTACAAGAGTAAAAATTGCTTTGAAAAGCTTTTCACTTCACCGTTCGGATTCGGCATAAAACTGTAGGTCCATTCCATTCATGTCCATTCATGTACAAATATAACACGCACAACGTGAGTGGATGCGAAAAGCGAAAAGCTCGGCCTACGCCCTCCATGGGCTGTTGTGCCATTAAAAGAAGAAAAAAAATATTACAATAAAATAATACAAATGAACAATGGTAAATATTTTTAATTTGCAATAAATTTTTAATTTTTATTTTTTTTGAAAAATTGACCTTATTAGTAAGTAGATAAGTGATATAATACTTGCCATGAATATTGTGGTTAAAAACCTAGATTTATATTGTCTTCAGGTTGTTAAATCTCTTCTTCGTTGTATCTAAATATTATCATTCACAATGAAACTGCTCAATAGCACTGACAGCAGGAGATAATCTTCCAACATATAGCATACACAAGTATTAAGAATGATGGAAAACAGATTGCGCATTTGCTGGGTCAGAAAACTATGCATGTACGTCACGCCAGCCCCTATGCTGTGATCTGATTGGCTATAATACGGGCGCATGGAGAGAAATAAGAACAAGAGATGCTGCTAAGCAAAATGTAAATAAAGATTATGAATGATGTAGCTCAAAAAAGGTGCAAGTAGTATAAGCATTTCTCTTCTTTATTATATAGGGTGGTACATCTAACATTTCATCTACTGGTAACTTTGAGTGTGGCAACTTTAATTATGACGGAAAATTAGTTTTATATTTGCGGTTAATGAAATGGGTCGACATATGCTTCAACAATGGTGGGAAATACTAAAAATTTACTTGCAAAATAATGAGTCTTCTACCGAAAGTGTAAGAAAATAACGTTCAAAATTCAATAAAAGTCAAAAGAAGCGCGTACCACGCAATTTGTGAAACGTGTGCGTGAAACTGGATCTGAATGGAATAAAAGAATACGTTCTCTTACTCCTACCGAAAAACTTGCTGCTGTTGCTAAGAGGAAGAAAGATGTGTTACAGTGAATAGTGTGCGCCACCACACAATGACAACTGATTAATTGTAGTCTATTTTAGAAGACATGGACAGAGACAACATTTGGTTCCAACAGGATGGTGTGCCGTACCACACAACAACAATAGATATTTTATGTGGGAAGCTGGAAAATCGCGTTATTAGCCGGTTTGGTGATGTGTATTGGCCACCACGCACTTGTGTGTTGACTCCGGTAGACTCTTATTTATGGGGAGCCGTTAAAGATTACAAAGCAACGATTGAGGCTCTTGAAGACGAAATCCAGGGATGTTTAGAAACATGCTAGATATACATAAATGCGATAAATATAAGCGATATTTCTGAAGTTTTTGTTGTAGTTTCCCATATTATTGATGCTAGTTATACATAAGTTGAAGCGAGTGGCGAATAAAACGTAGTAAAGTAAAGACTAGGAAACTTCCCAGCTGAACTGATAATGGTTGGTTAGCGATTGATCGCATAACTTATTCACTTCAACTTCACAATTTCCTCCATTCTGGAAAAAAATGTTATTGTAGAATAATTGAAGAATAACTGAAGAAGAAGAAGAATAAGTTTGTTAAATACAGAGTAAAGGAGTAAACGGGATAAGTTTAAATTCGATTACTACCTGGCTATACTTATACTATGAAAATGTAAGACCTACAGCTTTTATACCTCACCTAAAACGATTAAAAGATACTACTGAATAATTATTATACATATATTATATTAAGAATTTACCGAGATAAAGGGTGATGGAAACCTATTAACCTTTTGCTAAACTGATCAACAAAAAGAGAAGGATTAAATAATATTAATGTCCGAATTTTTTATCCGAAATAAACAAGACTATTATATTACTAAAAAAAAACTCTAAAGCTCACACTGAAGAAAGCTGTTCAAATATTTTCATTAAAAAACTATTCTATAAGTAGATTTCTTTGTTTCTTAGGAAATGTTAGCGTTGAGGTTTTTAAATTTCCTAAACAGCTAAAGAAAGCTCAGGTAATCCTTATATGTACTAAAAAGGGTGACAAGAGAGAACTACAGGGTGACAATTAATACAAGTGTATACAACAGTTTTGGAGATTAGAAAATTATTGTGATTAAAAACGAAAAACAGACCGAAGCAAAAGATAACATTCTGCATGAGTAAAAATGTATTCAGTCAGTTTCGAAGTGGCCACCTTTGGCACGAATACACAGCTTCAAACGCTTGGAATATTTTTTGGCTATGGACCGCAGCTCCTCCGCCGTTATTCGGTCCCATTCACGACGCAACTACTGTTTTAGGGACTGAAAATTTTTATATCGTTTAGCACAGACCCTGGCCTCTAAAATGGATCATATGCTGCAATCCATCGGAGTGAGATACGGCGAATATGGTGGCCATTCTTGAGAAATCGGGAAAATGGCCACCCCACCATTCTTGTGTCGTTTTGGCTCTGTGAGCTGGCGCCGAGTCTTGCTGGAACGTCCAATCATTATCGCCAAAGTGCTGTCGAGCCCAGGGGAGCACTATAACCTGCAAAATTTCACGTCGGTACACTTTTTGGTTGATTTTGACCACTTGACCACTTGTTCCACAAAAATCAAGGGTGTCTTACCATTTGCGCAAATCCAACCCCATACCATAACGGATTGCGAAATCTAGAAGCCCCTGTTAACCAGCTTCTGTCATTTTAACGGTTATTCGCTTGTTTTACAGTAAATAGCTTTTGATCTGTGAATATGATTGTTTCCCGTCCAATTCCTGCGGCCTGACGTTAAAGTAGGCGACATCTTTGGATTCGTACGCATTTGTTTTTATCCGTAAGTAACTGACCTTTTTAGAGCTTGTAAGCATTAAGTCCTAGTTCCGTTTTTTTACTTCGAGTCGAACTGATTCACGATTGATGCCGTTTCCGTGAACAACTTTTCTCATGGCAACCGTTCAATTACGCTGCACCCGCTTTTGAACGATTTTGTGATTCCTGAGAGTATTGACGATAGGTTTTCTGCCTCTTCCTGGACGAACTGCCCCTTCCTGGAGGATCCTCTGACCCAGCTCCTTAAACCATTTAACTTCACGAGCTGCTGCGCATCTCACAATTACGTTTGCCTAACTGGTGCAATGTCATAATAGCTGACCAATTGTTTGAAATCGTAAAATAAATATCTAAATGAAATCTAGGCCACGCTAAAATTAAATCGATTACGTACTTAGAACAATATAAGAATGAAGAAAATTGCAGAAAAATAGCAATACTTTTTCTAGAGCGCGAAGAAAGTTGTATGCACTTAAGTGTTAATTGTCACCCTATAAGTAATAAACTATAAAACTATGAGTACTTGTGGCTATTTATTTATAGTAAAAGAAATTCAATAAATTATGATTTTAGAATAATTTTTCATTTCTTTTAATGGCACAACAACCCATGTAGGGCTTAGGCCGAGCTTTTCGCATACATCATGTTGTGCGTGTTATATTTGCACATGCATGCCGAATCCGAACGGCGAAGTAAAAAGCTTTTCATAGCAATTTTTACTCTTGTAGGTTTGCCATTGCCTGCCAAGAGGTGGTGCCGTGTAGAAAAATTATTTTTCTACTTTTTTTTGTTTGTTTTATTTTGCCTGTGCCGGGTTCGAACCCCGGACACTCTGCGTAGCAGTCCAACGCACTACCACTACGCCACAGCGACCACCATCAATCATATAGTGTTACCATATTTACTACTATGGGCAAAAAGCAGTAAGACTTTGTTCATAATTTCAAATTTTTTTATTCATTCTTCCAAATCTATTTCGTCCCCTTCAAAGTAATCCCCCCAGCCCCAATACACTTGTGCCAACGTTTTTTCCAATTCTCGAAACAGTTGTTAAAGTCAATTTCCGGAATAGCCTTCAATGCGCTTAGCGATTCATGTTTAATGTCTTGAATTGACTCAAAACGGTGTCCACGAAGCGGTTTTTTGAGTTTAGAAAATAGCCAAAAGTCACACGGTGCTGAGTCAGGCGAATAGGATGGTTGCAGAACGATATCAGTCGAATTTTTGGAAAAATGGTCTCGTAAAACCAATGCAGTGATTTTGGAACCAATCGTGCATTCACTCTTCTTAGGCCCAAATGATGTTTTAAAATGGTTTCCACTGATCCTTCCGATATTCCAACGATGCCAGTAAGGTCTCTGACTGTTAATCGTCGATTCTCGAGCACCAATTCCTTGATTTTATTGACGTGTTGATCATCAGTTGATGTTGATGGCCGTCCTGGTCTTTGAACAATTTGTACCAATCAAAAACACTTGCTCGCGACAAACAATTATCACCGAAGGCCTTTTGCAACATTCTGAACGTTTCGGCACCAGAAATTTGATTCCGCACACAAAATTTAATGGAACTTCTTTGTTGAATAATTTCACTCATTGTGAAAATCGCCGAATGCACTTTTTGTACTTCAGAAAGACAAGCGTATACTAAACACTAATGATTATTTTGATGTGACATTTGGCACAGATGCCACCGACAGTCATACCAACCTTAAAAGAATAATATTTTGATGAATGGGTTTCCGCGCGAAATTTAAATTAAAAAGTCTTACTACTTTTTGCCCACAGTAGTGTAATTGTTTTTCACAAAAATATCAAAGGCACTTGATTTAAGTATAAAAACGAAAAAACAAAACTGCAGTTTATAAAACTGCAGAATGTAAATTTTATTACACCATTAAGCAATTAAGGAAAATATCTTTATTTAGATTCTTTCATGTATGAAAACTACAACAATTGTAAAATGGCTCATTAATAATAATAAAAAATGTCTATCTATCAAAATATCTGTTAAAAATAAATAAATTTGCCATATATCAGCAATTCTATTGTAATCAGTCGAGAAACACATCAACATATCTCACTATGGAATACTTGCAATTCTTCATTTCACCATCGATACTTAGTTATTTTTTAATTAATCGCAAACAATTTGCTTTCGCTTTCGGCAATAATTAATTATGTCAATTTCATAGAATTTAATAATGTGTGGCACAATAAGAATATCGAATGTAAGTATGTATATGACAGTTTCAGTTTCAATACATTCATACATTCATACATATGTAAGTATGTATGTGTTATCGTAATTGTTGTTGGCATAACAATTATTTATGGTTTCTCAAGTATTTATTTGCTGAGATATGAGAAAAATAAATTCAATATATGTAAACACAAAAAGCATAAAACAACAAAACAAAACAAAACAAAACAAAACTACGATTCCACAAACTGAAACTTTATTGACAATTTTGACTATCAAATTAATTACATAGAGAAAAAAAGGAGGCGTGAAGGAGGAGGCAGGGAGTTGGGCATGTGTGCACAAGGGATTTTATTGATATGATATGCCAATAATTCCCTTACACACATACAAATGAATAATTATGGAATATGTACTAAAAAAAATATACCATACATATGTAAATAGTATAGGTATTTATATTCAGAAGAATGTACAGGGTGGAATTTGATTTTGGTGTAAATATGAAACGAATAATTTTCTTTCAATGTGGTTTTTAATATTCGAATTCGAATTAATCCTTCCTCTCATTCAAATCACTTCCTCGACTGGCTATACGATCAACCCAATTTTTCAGTACATTTTCGATTGTCTGGAGCTGTAATTGACCGATGGCTGCACCAATTTCGTCCTTATGAACTTGAATCGTGTAGTTGCTGTGGTTTAGTTGGTAGCACGTTGGCCTACAATGCAGAGGTTAATCGAAAAAAGTATGTAGAAAAATCAATTTTTCTACATGGCACCACCTCTTGGCAGGCAATGGCAAACCTACAAGTGCAAAAATTACCTATGAAAAGATTTTCACTCCCCCATTCGGATAGGGTATAAAACCATAGGTCCTTTCTATTCATGTACAAATATACTATAACACGCACAACATAAGTTGATGCGAAAAGCTCGGCCTAGGTCCTCCCATGGGAGGACCTTGTGCCATTAAAAGAAAGAAGTGCGTGAAATGTTCAATTCCTACGAACGATGACGAGTTGATGTGATTAGTTCTTCTTGCACATTCAGAGCAACAGAAGCAATTTTTCGGTTTAGAGCACTGTAGGAGTATGATATCGTGCTGTTTTATCCAAAAAAGGTCAAGTTGCAGCCACACGTATCACAATCTGATCCACATTCTTATACCGAATTTTGAACGCAATTTTCTTACACTTTCGGTGGAAGATTCATCATTTTGCAATCGACCCACTTCATTAAACGCGAATATATAAAACTAATTTTCCGTCATAAATTAGAGTTGCCACACTCCAAATAGCCACTAGTTCATACTCCAATTGTTAGATGGATCACCCTTTATGGTATATCAAGTTTCATAATAAAATTACACATCAATTTGAATGTAAAGGGTGTTTTTTCTAGAAGTGTGGTTTTGAATCTGGCAATACTTTTCTCGGAGTTGGTCTTTTTGACAGCTGTCACTTGATTTATGCTCCGTTTGGTTTGCCATTTCATAATGAATAGACTTACGCCTGAACAATGTTTGCAAGTAGTGCAAATTTATCACCAAAATTCATGCACTGTAAAAGAGTGTTTCGCAAGCTACGTCCATTTAGCGACGAGGCTCATTTTTGGCTCAATGGATACGTGAATAAGCAGAATTGCCGTATTTGGAGTGAAGACCAGCCAGAGGCAATTCAGCAGCTACCACTGCATCCTGAAAAATATACTTTTTGGTGCGGTTTTTGGGAGGGCCGTACTTCTTCACAGACGATGAAGGCCGCAACGTTATGGTCAATGGAGAAAGGTACCGTTCGATTATAAAAGACTTTTTTGGCCGAAAATGCTAGTATTTGACTCGGCTGACATGTGGTTCCAACAGGACGATGCCACATGCCACACTGCACGCGAAACCATGCATCAATTGAGAGGCGAATTTGGTGAGCAGTTAACCTTACGGTTTGGTGTAATCAATTGGCTTCCAAGATCGTTTGATTTGACCCCGTTAAACTATTTTTTGTGGAGCTTTGTTAAGTCTCTTGTCTATATGGACAATCCAAACACGATTGCTGCTTTGGAAGCCAACATTGAACGCGTCATTTGTGAGATTCCGGCCGAAATGTGTGAAAAAGTGTTGTAAAATTGGACCTTCAGAATAGTCCACTTGAAGCGTAGCCGCGGGCAACATTTAAATTAAATTATCTTTGAAAAGTAAATGACAGGAATTTATCAATCCAAATAAAAATTTCATTCACTTTTGTAAAATTTCTGTGCGTTTTTTTTTCCTTTCCAAAAACTAAACTCTTATAAAAATCACCCTTTATAAGCAAAAATGACCTTAGAAAAATGAAATTTGCTGTGAACTTATTATTACTTAGAACAGGAAATGGTTGCCGGAGAATACTATTGTATGGATATGTTTGGGTGCATGTGTTTGTGTGCGTGTATGTGTTTGTAGATGTTGATGGCGGCGATCATACATAGTAATCATGTATGGTAATTATTTTTGTAGCAATTTTATTAATTCATTAACTTTTATTGTAGTGACATCGATAGTGCTTGTCACAATATTTTAATTAATTACGTTATATCAGTTTAATTAATGTACATTGCAAATATTTTATTTTTTATCAATAAAAAACAACAGCAGATAAAAATTATTGCATAAAATTTGTAACGTAAGCACGGAAGCAATTACGGCAAATATTAGTAAATTGATTCGATAATTACCTTGAATTAATTTCATAAAAATTTCAATATTTTATTTAAGTAATATAATCTTCGTAATGTTGATGTAGGTCAAAACAGTATTGGTTTTTTTTGAGTTCTTTTTTTGATATGTATTTTAAAATTTTTGTATCGAATAATAACTAAAAATAATAACTAAAAATTTTGCTTTTGTTACCAAGTAAAAAGTTGAACGGAAAAATTATGGTCAGCATATGGTTTTAATAGTTTTCTAGGCTTCAGTGACAGAAGTAGGAGGTATGAGATAAGGGGTTAACATAGTCGAGACTTTGAAAAAGGTTGACATAGTCGAGCCATTATATGAAATCGGAAAAAGACTATCCCCCAATTTCACAATTTTTGTATGTTTTCCATTGCCTACTAAAAGGGTGGTGCAGTATAGAAAAATAGTTTTTTCTACTTTTTGATTTTTCTTGTGCCGAGATTTGAACCCCGGGTACTCTGTGTAGCAGGACAACACATTGCCAACTGCACCACAGCGACCACATGTCTTCTTTAC
The DNA here is from genome assembly GCA_958295655.1 of Palloptera scutellata. Taxonomy (NCBI): domain Eukaryota; kingdom Metazoa; phylum Arthropoda; class Insecta; order Diptera; family Pallopteridae; genus Palloptera; species Palloptera scutellata. The sequence goes on along the minus strand of OY282449.1, from coordinate 111,444,678 downwards.
ATACAATGCAATAAAAATATCAAATATCACGTATCACACATTTTTAAATTAAATCGTCCACTCTCATTGGGCCACCCTATATATGTATTATGTATGGAGAATATTACTTATCCAGAGAATACCTGGGATTGCCTTTGAATTTAATTTCTCAAGCCATGTCATCACAAAAAGCTTGGCATCAATACCTTTACTATTTGAGATAATTAAAAATATGCAAAACTGAATTTTTCACACTTAAAAAGGTTTTTCCGATGCAAAGTACTGGGTGCACCACCTTTTATGTCGGTATGTGAATATTGAATAACTTAAAAGGAAAACAACCGATTTCCCTATATATGAGGTGTTTCTATTTATTTTGGTCCTTTACAATTGATTTAGACTAGTTTGTGAAAACGACTTCAAGTGGCTTCAAGTGGCCGCCGTTATTGATCAATGCTGCCCTTTTTGCTGCGTTTTCCATCACTTTATCGAGCATTTCGGGCAGTATATCGAAGATTTCGGCACGAACGTTTACCTCAATAACCCCACTCATGTTTGCCTTTCAAATAACCCCACAAAAAGAAGTCCGGAGTGGCCACACGTCCACGGTCATGCAATGGTTTTTCGTGGATCTCGTATGGACTTTCCATTCCCCAAATGCTGAAATTTAGCTAGTTAACGGCGCCAGAGAGTGTGAAATGGGCCTTGTCGGTCATCAAAATGTCCTTCCAAAAATCAGGTTCAGTGTCAACCATTCGAGTGACATGGACGGTCCATCGGGAATATCATTGCTTTTGAATTTAAATAATAAATATTAAATAGTTCTTACAAAAATATTTATAATAATATATTATATAAGTTCCTAATAAATATCTATATTGAGAGAATTCAGAGGGTACGATAGGGTGAACTTTAGATGTTTCAATTTCTATACAAATTATTTCAGTTCCAATATACATATCTAGCCTAACCATCATGATTTTTAATCGAAAATCAGAGCTTATAGCTTAGAGAGTATGTGGAAATCAGAACAAGAAATTTTTTAAACAATGATGCCGATTAATGCCTTAAATTCTACAACTTATCGTTAGGTAGCAATAGCTTTAAAGTTAAAATTGGGATCACTGTCTCGAAATATGGATGTTCAGGAAAAAGTTTCAACTTACGATGATAGACAAATAAATACTGGGGCTAAACTGGCTTCTCTAATTTAAAAGTGTAATTAGTTTTGATATCTGATCCTCACTTTATCTCTGGGGGTTGATTGTCTAGAGGTTTCACCTAGAATCCTCATTATTTCTATAGATGTTAATTATTTAGAGAATTTATCTAAAACCATACCTTTGAGATTAAGTTAAACTATAGCTTGCTTCTCAAGGAAGGGTTTATCGTGCAATCTTGTCTTGCCAAGAGTCCGGCAATGATAGAGAAACTCAAGCAAAGTGTGGGTTAAGATGTTCCCATACATGTTTTTAATACGTCGGTAGAGTTGTAGTCAAGGTAATGCCTAGTTCTCCTAGTTCGCGATAATATTTTAGTCATGTTTCTTTCATTGCAATAGATCTTTTCTATCCACCTGCTATAAAGTTATGGTAGTTCGTTCTACCTTATTTAACCAAATTAATCTGCTACTGATGGTTCCTGGCGCTGATACTTGTCTTGACACAATCATTCCTTCACCACAAACTGGATGAATGTTATGAATTAGAGAGGCTAGTAAGTCTACATATTGATTATGATAAGCTATTTGATTTAGAGCGTATTAACGCGGAGAACTTTAATAGCCGCTTGGATTTAGATGACTAAAATCAATTTTTTCTTTTTTAGCTGAAAAAAGCTGATAAAAACTGAGTATTCCAGATCCCCCTTTCGCGCTTATATTTATTTTATTTTTTTTGTGTGAAAACTTCTTCCTCATTGTGACTTAACTTAAGTTAACCCCTAGCTTAAGTTTCGGACAGAGATTTACGAGCTTTTCTGATTGCCTGAAGTTCGGCCTGGAAAACACTAGATCTGACTGGAGTCGGATAGAGCCGCCATTCTTCTTTTTTTAAATCATCAGTATAGAGAGGCTAGTAAGCAAGTTATCGAATTATATGTATTTTTTAAGCACCTTTTCTTTGTAATAATCTCCGCTACTTCTAGGAAAATATATCTGATAGCTAAGCCTGCATTTACTTAAATTAACTGAATAATGAAATTGTCCAATATTTTGGTAATAAATATGTAATACAGGGTTAGGCGATTGAACTGTTACCTATTCAAACGACCATATTTCTTTTGGCTTGAAATTTATTTTTATTCATATTACAAAAATGTGTGGAAATAATAAAAATTCTAGAATCAATTCACTTTAGCTCGATGTGGGAACCTTTTGCCTTGACTATGGCCTTCAAACGGTTAAAAAATGAGTTGCATGCTGGACGAATATGATCTTGCGGTATTTTGGCCCATTCCCGTACAATGGTCTACTTCAGCGCATTCATACTAGCATATTTTTTAGTCCTCACCTTACTCTCCAAAATGGCATACATGGAATAGTTCATAGGATTTGCATCTGGCGAATTCGAAAGCCATTGTGTGGACGAAATGAAGTGTGTATGAACATGGTTTTTTAACCATTCTTGGTTCACACGAGCTTTATGAGACGGTGCCGGTGCCGAGTCTTGTACGACCGGAACGTTTGCGTACCCACGGGTTTAAAGCAGCTTCCAAAACATTTTCCCGATAATAAGTTTGACACCAGGCTCGATGAAAACGATTGGACAGCACCATTACTTGATACCATTACTTGAGACGGAAAATTACTTTCGGTAGCCGTTCGTAGGCTCAAAGTTTTGTAAGTGCGTTCAGTTAAGTAAAAACGATCATTTTGAGAGTTTATGGACTGCTCAATAGGGAAATTTTTCTCATCAGAGAACACAATGTTTGGAAATTCGCCACGTTCGTGGAAGCGTAACAACTCCTTTGCTTTTTCGAGTCTAACTTTTTTGCTTTGGTATAAGATCATGTGCCTTTTGGAAATTGTAAGGTTTTAACTTGAGCTCATTTTGGAATATGCGCAGAATGCTTCGCTGTGATATTTTCACTTCTTCGGCCATTTGATTACCACTACGACGTGGATTTCGTTCAAGTCGATCCCTCACTTTCCGAACCATTTCAGGTGATGTTGCTGTTTTTTTCGTTCATCACCATAGCGTTTGAAAATGCTGCCTGTATCATTATAATGATGAGTTGATAAGGCCAAGTGCAGTCAGGTTGCCCTGCACCTGGTCTTTCCTGTGTTCCTCCACCGTGGTTCGAATAAAACACCGTTCTAGCCGGAGCGCTTTCTTCCATTCGCTCAACATGACCCAGCCAGCGAAGCCGCTGGAGTTTTATACGCTTGACTATGTCAGTGTCGGCGTACAGCTCATACAGCTCATCGTTCCATCTTCGATACCATTGTACTTAAGGCCTATGAAAAGAAGAAGGGCTGACAGCAAGTAAGGGGTTAGAGAAAAAGAGGGAAAAAGTCGAAAAAGAGGTTATATAAGTTATATTATACATATATTTAAGTCGATAAAGAGGTTCTCTCACAAATCTCAGAAGATCGCACAAGGGGAAAGAGTGAATTTTGTCCATTCCTGTGACATCGAAACCCAAAATGAGCCATCTCGTTCTGGCAATGGCAGATGAACTCCAGCAAAATATAGTAAAGAATTTCAAAACGGGAGACTGAACTTTGTAAAAAGTTTAAAACGAAACGAATAATTACTTACTTAGTTGATACAGTGTAAAGGGCGTTCGTTTTCTTTATTTATTTATTATTTTTATTAGTATTATTATTTTTATTATTCCATATCATAACAGCGCCGTAAAACGGCAACAACACAATTATGTTTAGTTATAATAAAATGGCAAGAAGAAACCTCACAACCATGTAAGGTCGTTAGTCGAGTACACGGATACATGGTTCACATGCGCTCTGGCTGCATCACGCTTTTCCCCACTAGCAGCAGCAGCAACAACAGCATCAGCTTCGCATGGCATTCAAGTAAGTATTTGAGCAGCAGGACTAGGTAGTGAAAGCACCGTCGATGCATGACTTGCTTACAAATGCGTAACAACAACCGTAACATCCCATTTCCTTTGCCACTCATGTGGACCGAGGCGATGGTATGTTTTGGGTAAGAGAATCCAAACAGCACAATCTAAAACCAGTCACGCACACACAGACACATACTTACAATACACTGCCATCGGCACCGCTGGAAAGTGAATGTGAGCTTGAGAGTGAACGTGAATATTGCATGCGATAAATTAATTCAAATCAGTGTAGTAATGAGTTTGTCGCACGGTTTTTTTATTTTTATGTATATATTTTTTTTTTAAATTTATTTTGTCGAGATAACGTGTTTACCCTTTGAACTGTTGCCAGCCTGCCCGCCTGCCTGTCCGCCTGCCAATTCACCCTTCTCTGTTTTGCGCCTTTTAATTATGTTCAACATTTTGGTGTAGAAACTACAAATTACCGAAATTGTATTGGTGTGAGAGAAGAATGCGGTGGTGCGTATGAGTATGGGTGCTAAATGTATGTATGTGTGTGACTGCATATTTGAAGCAATTCACATAATTTACACTTTGGCAAAAGGTTACCAAGCGAAGGGGAGTAGACATCTTTAGAATTCTCTTCTCAAGTTTTTATGAAGTAAAGTTTTTCGGTTGGCAGCGCAAATATTTGGCATAAATCGCATTATACTTAGATATTTTAAACTTAAGCAGTTTATGAGCGAGCTTAAGTGATGTGCATGTATGTAAGTATGTGGATGGCGGTTGTAAATTAGTTAAAAGGGTGATTATTTAGTAACGGAGCCTCCCCAAAAATTTCAATAAATTCTTCTTACGCTTTTCAAAATAATCTCGACATAATTTTAGTGACGTAAAAATAGCTTTTACAAATACCCAACTTGGCTGGTAGCAGCTGTGACAAGGATAGAGCATTGTATAAGGTTTTTGGATATGTATAATATATTTTTTAACAAAAAATCACGAAGCGGTCGTCCTTGGTTCCTGATGCTACTTGTTTAAACTTAATTGTATTGTTTAAAAACAATAGTCAAGCGTAAGCTTAAAGTTATTTTATTTATTATTTTACAACACGACAAGTCTTGAATGTTTTATCAAAATCGATAATATACGGAATTTTTATAACGCGAGTACTATAAGCTCGCTCGTTGCAGGAATAAAAAGAGATTTCCCTTAAAGCAATTTTAATTTGTTCTTTCTACAAAAATACTTATTTAAAAACTATTCTCGGAAACACTTAACAGGAAGGAGTCTTTCAGATTACCTGAATCACACATGGTATTGTCTTTCAAGCAGAAAGCTTGAAAAAGCTGCCAACGCAATACTGAACTGTGATGTCCTTCCGTCAGATATCAAAATCTTCATGGATAGCCAGCAGGCAGCTATGAAATCAATTCAATTATGTATAGTCAAATCAAAAATAATATCAAAATGACGAAAAGCTCTGAACTCAATAAGAGCCTACAGGATCAAAATATTCTGGATTCCCGGGCAAGAAGGGCATTATATGGCAGACGAACTAGCCTGAAAGATTGCAGCAATGCAACTTACTTAGATACTTCGCAATGCAACAATGAAACGAAACTGCCACCGATCGGGCAGTTGTACAATGTGATTGATAATATAGTGAATCTGAAACCAACCGCGCTTAAAGAACAAGAAGCAGAAAGAAAATGGCTGTGTCACAGCTCGATAGTTGGGGCTGAATCTAAACAAAAGTGGAACGAAGAGTCTTCTGACCCTTTATAGACCACCAATTCACTTAGTTACTCAAGTAATCACGGGATACTTTCCCATTGAAACTAAGCTCCAAAAATTGCAACTAGAGAGTTCAACGATTACCATACTTCAGAAGCTGCGAAGATGTAGCGAAAATCGAATCAATGCAACATGTATTTTGGGGATGCCCTGCATTGCGAGAACGTCTTCTCGCACTGGGTGCAAGGTTCTTCGATAACTTTTCAGACATCCGGGGTAAAGAAACTGGATTTACTGAAATTTATAAAGACTACCGACTGCTTTCACTTTGGTATCTTGTGAATTAGGTTCGTGGTAGTGTACCCAAAGTAAATAAACGCATAATGAAGAGATTCACAATGGGGCACAATTGGTCTCAGAGTGGATATGATCTGAACAAACACTCTTAAGCCTATCACAATTTAGCACAGTCTAATTTAAAGAGACTCAGTGTCATGTGTGCGAAGGCAGGTGTTTTAAATAAAAATGTATGGGTATAGATAGGAGCGTTCGAGAGGAAGATACTCCGTAAGATCTACGGTCCAGTATGCGTGGATGACGTGTTTCGAATAAGATGGAACAATGAGCTGTATGAGCTGTACGCCGACACTGACATAGTCAAGCGTATAAAACTCCAGCGGCTTCGCTGGCTGGGTCATGTTGAGCGAATGGAAGAAAGCGCTCCGGCTAGAAAGGTGTTTTATTCGAACCACGGTGGAGGATCACGCAGAAGGGGACGTCCTAATCTCCGTTGGAAAGACCAGGTGCAGGGCAACCTGACTGCACTTGGCCTTATCAACTGGCGCCAGCGCGCGCATAGCAGAAGTGACTGGCGAAGCTTTGTGGAGGCGGCCAAGACCGATCATCGGTTGTAGCACCAGCTAAGTAAGTAAGTAAGTATGGGTATAGAGAAACTATACCTTGTCCGGAACATCACTGCGACCGAGTACCTAGCAAAATTAGATATGGCATTACTTGGCCATATCTACATTAGGCAATCTTCTTAAGATTTAAGAGTAAAACTGCCATCAAGATTCAAACCAAGGACAACAGTTAATGTCATATGCCATATCCGAGTGTGGCCTGCACGCTTGCGTTAATATCACAGACAGAGTTAAAGTGTAAAAAGGCACAAACTTTTTTTGCAAGCACTTATGTACTAGTTACAATACAATTGGACTTGTTCATTGTTGTTCAAGTACATTGTATATACATATGTATTATGTATGTATGTATGTATACATTTTGTTTGTTAACACACACAACAGCAACAACAACAAACACTACAAAAAACAAACAAAAAATCCTTCAACCACAAGTGCAGACTTCAGCCAACGAGTAACAACAACATCGACAACGAAATTAAAGTGTAGTTTTTTTGTGCGTACTTACATAGTTCTGGATGCAATATATTTGTGTAACATAAAGGGAATTTCTACTAAGGTAGGTTAGGTTAATGATTAACTGTAGAAAAAGTGGGCAAGAAAAATCTTTTCAACAACAACATGAGCAAAACTTTTTACTTTTGTTGTACAAATTGTGTTGTATTTAATCTTTAATTTATTTAAAAAAAAGTGGGTATTTGTTATACCCACTTATTTGAAACAAAAGTGGGTAATTGTTATACGAAACAATGTACACTGAGAACAAATGGCGACCTAATATTAAGTCCGATCATATTTAAGTATTTGTAGAAATTTATCTTCTTAAGACTGAAAAATCATAAACGAATAATGCCTGTCTAAAATTAAGCTTCTTGATTTAAGACCAAAAAAATCATAACTTCAAACTTTATGGCAGTAAAGAAAAAAGTTTAGTTCTTCAAATTAAACTGAAGAATCTTGAAACAAAACAACGAATACTTAAATTTATCAGAAAACTATATCAAAATAAGTCCCTTTCAGTTTTAAAATATGAATGTGTGTTCTAGATTCTAGACAATACATATTCCTACAGTTAGAAAAAAACAATCTTAAATTAAAATCTATTATCAGTATTAAAATAAGAATTTCATTCTTCTTTTAAGAATTTTCAATCTTAAGAGGCTTTCATCAACGAATGGGCTTGATTTATTACCGCTTTTCTTAAATTGAGACCTTTTTTCCTGAGTGTACGCAAGTCTAGCGTGAGCTCCATGATCACACAGTTCAACACAGGAAAAATAACAAGGTTTTGAAAATAGAATCTAATAGAACTCTGAAAAAAAAACTTTTCACTTATCAAGGCTTTTTAAAAGTTAACATTCAATTTTTATTTTGCGCTGGCCTACAATTTGGATATTTTTAACAAATTAAATATGTACAATACACCATAAGACAACTTTTCAATTTGGCATCTGCGGTTGCATGTGTGTTCAGAAATATTTAGTAAAACTCTCCGTAGCATATTTGCCTCGAATGTATTAACTCATTAGCTCCCTCCCTTATGTGCCTTTTTCCCCCTTTTCAGAACAAATCACTTCTTTGACCCATTATTAGGGTTGGTAGAGAGTTATAAGTCCTAGAAATATGTTGCCCATAAAATTATACTATAGTTCACTAAACATTAAAAATTTGAAAATATTAATTTTTAAAAATAGTTGGTACCTAACCTAATAAACTTTTTTCGGAGTCCACTTTCAGAAATTTGTTATTTTTGGAAAAATTGATTCTTGTCGAACAGTGTAATGAAAGTATTCAGACATTTATTAATTCTAAAATTTCGAAATACTAATATTTAACTTGTAGTAAATAATGTTTATTGGAACTGTACGAAGGTATAATGAGGCTAAGTAAGGAAGGCAATAATGCCCGACGAATAGCTTTTTAATACTTTTTCACATCAAAAGTGGGTTTTAAGATTTAGCTCGGTTTGTTCAGGGTCAAGTTATTTTTCTTTGTAACATTAACTAAGGTGGTCACTGTGGCATAGTGGTAATGCTTTGGACCGTTACGCATAGTGTCCAGTGTTCGAATATTGGCACAGGCAAAATCAAAAAGTAGAAAAAACAATTATTCTACACGGCTACATGGAACCACCTCTAACCAGGCAATGGCCAACCTATAAGAGCAAAACTTGCCAATGAAAAGCTTTTCACTTTGCCGTTCGGATTCGTCATAAAACTGTAGGTCCCTTCCACTCATGTACATGTATAACACAAACAACATGAGTGTATGCAAAAAGCTCGGCTCAGCCCCTTCATGGACTGTCGTGCCATTAAAAGAAAAGAAGAACTTTAACTAAGACTCATACTCAAACAAGTTCTACCATAAAAATAATAATATAATGAAATCACCCAATTAAATTCGTCGATTTTTCAAGGAGTCCGTAGTGCTAGCTGGGACCCTACCTTTTTCCCCGGTCAATAGTGCAAGAAGATCCATTAATCCCAGTTCTTTATTCTGATTCGACTAGCAAGTGAGATTCGGTTAAGCTCTACGAATCATTCCGTTCTTAGCATTGTCGGATTTCGCTACTTCGTCTTTTGTTTTGTGTGAAGTTCAAAGACTGTAACGAGATTTCTACATCTCTCTACACAGATCATTTAACTTTTTCGCGATATACATAAAAGTAAGTCTTCCATCAGAAAGATTCTAATTTACTTTGTTTTAACTTATTTTCTTCTCAATTCATATGCCTTCAAATGTCAATGATGTTACAAATTAATTAAATTTTCTCTTTCTTTTTGTTTAGCATTGAAATATTTAAATACCAGACTTCAATTACATAAATGAGAAACTAACTCTAAAGTGTTTCTAATGAAAATTAAAATAATTTTAATTTACTTTGGTCAAAAGTTTTATTTAACATCTTCGTTGTGCACTTAATACAATTGCAACTTGTCTGCCACTTGAGCATCCCGGAATATTTTACATAGTATATTTGTGGGTACACTGTTCATTTGTGATGCATTTCGGAATTTGTACATGCGCTACACAATGTAAAATGTAAAATGGAATAAATAAAATGTCATTTTGTTCGTTTTGAAAGGGATATCATTGAAAACTTTCTTTTCTCCTTGTTGTGCTACTCTAACTAGAGCTAGATTCGCCACATCGGGTGAACTTTTAATCATAAACAATTATCAAAATCGCCGATATTCTTTCTATACGAAGTGGATTTGAAGCAGCGATGCAGGGTGTCGGGAGTAACTTCACACGATGGATCACGAACTTTCTAAGTGGCCGCTCTATCAGTGTTGTGATAGACGGTATTGTTTCGGAAGATGGTGCCATTAATGCTGGAGGCCGCAGGGTTCGGCCCTCTCCCTTGCCCTCTTCCTTGTCTTCATTAATGACCTTCTGTCATTAACGAAGGATCCCATTAACTCATTTGCAGATGACAACACAATTTCTCATTCATATGCCTGTTCAAAACGCCCTAACTCTTTGGAGATTGGGAGAAAAAGGCATGTTGTGAATGATTCACTGAATAAAGATCTCCAGTCAATCTCACGAATAGAGTTGAGTTCATTGTGCGTAAGACCCCATGTTGTCTTTCATCTCACAAAAGAGTTTCCCAACCCGCAATTCTTGATGTTCTGGGCATGTCCATCCAATGATATTGATGATGATGATGTTCGTTGAAATATACACATTTTTGACGTGTCGAAAGAAGCAGCCAAGTGTCTTGGCCTTCTTAGGCGGTCTAAAAAATATTTCATTCCGACTGATCTCCGCATGATCTACGTTGGAGTCGTACCTATAGGCTGGAGCTTTACGAACGCAACTGGAGCATCTCGACCGTATCCAACAACGAGCGATAAAGCTCTATGGACTCCTTGAAACATCTTCGAAACGTGGCTTGCGTATCTCTTTTTTTCCGTTACTCTCACGGTAGATGTGTTCTGCTGAGATGCGCAAGCTGATGCCGCCAGTTCGTGTGCTTACCAGAACTACAAGGGTAACCCCTGCGTGTTGACTGTATCAAAAAAAAAAAATAAATATGAAAAAAAATAAACGGTTTTGAACCAAACCATTTTTGAACCGAACCATGAACTGAAACCTTTAATTTTTTTTACTTGGATCAAACCAAAATCAAATAAGTTTTGTTCGAGAAAATCGTTTGGTCCATACACAAAACTGCACTTCATCAAGTGAATCTTTAAAATCCAAAAGTGGTAGTGAGAAGATGAAGATGATGCGCTCTTAAAACAAATTGATTAAAACGCGACAATTCCAACAAGAAGTAAAAATGTTTCAGCAGGAACAGAAATCTTTTGAAAACTGGATATACATGACCATGTGATTTGGTCTATGGCTTTTAAATTTCAATTTCAATTCCTGTTCCTGTTTGATTTCGGTGAATCCTGTTTAATCTTTACATGCGAATCCCTGGCAAATCGCAAGTAGCGTAGTCCTTTCATTCTTCTATTTCCATTTTCAACCCTTTTATTAGATTTAAAGATGTTTACCCTTTTAGTTCTTTGAGAAACATTTTCTTCATCGTCCGAATCTGGTTGAATTACTGCTAGTTAATACACGAGTCATTTTTAAATCACAAAATCACGTGAAATAAATAACGAAACTGTTATCATCTTCATAAGATGATGCGCATTCTAACACAATGAGTTTCATACCGTCTTTTTTGGGTCATCTTGGTCTATTACAATGTACTCGTATATACTTGGGTTTTCTAAATTACTACTTTTATTATTAAGCGAATATTTTAGATAGCGACTTTTGCATTCACAAAAAAAGTTTGATGGATATGAACAAAATTTATATTGAAAAAAGTTGTCCAAAAATAATTCGCTTGGTTTTACAACTAATCTCATAAATGACAATTATCAATCAAGGAAGTGTTTGGTTACTGAAAAGTGGAGATAAAGACTTTTGAATATACGCCTTCGATATGTTTCATTATTGTAAGTATTAGATTATGGTAAGAGATGACTACAAAAAATGTTATAAATTAATAATTTTACGAATTTTTGGACCAAAGCAGTGATTCCGAGAGATCGTGAACCGCTCAACCGAACCATACTGCACAATTTTACCGGTTCACATTCCCGATTTGAAGTGCCTAGTGAATGTACAATCCACATCAGTTTGCACCAAATTTTGTACTTAGTAATTGTATAACAGAAAAAGTAGTGTTACTGCTAACTTGGAATGCGGTTTTTCATAGGGAATGGATGGAGAGTGTACCCAGAATCAATACCCTAGCTGGAGTTTTTTGGTAGCGTAAAAATGAGCATACCCATTAATTCTTATTTTCCTTTTTGGCATAGGCAAATGCAGAAAGAACTTGAATCCTATTGTGGGAAGTGAAAAATTAGAAGTGTTGACTCGGCAACACTAAATATAGGAACCATTAGCAGTTCAAATACAGCACGGCGACCACAATCAGATACCAACTAAATACACCGAACAAGTACAACGTAGGGTGTCTATAGCAATGGGTAGAGTAACTAGCCAAGCTAGGTAATGACAACTGCTCGTTTGTTGAAATTTGTGAGAAATTTCCTCAAACACAGCCACTTGATGCACAAATTTAAATAATTGTGCCGAATTTTGTGAAAATGGAGATGGCAGTGGAAAATGCAATGCAGTTTTGCGCTCGTTTGCCAAATTTTAACTAGTTTTTTTCTTCCCCCATTTTTGGGTTGGCATTTTTGTTTCTTTTCTAGTTTTTCGGTTGTGGCCTTTTTCCTTTTTTTGGGCGCTGTTCATTTTGTGTTGTATTTTCTTTGCTTTTTAATTAAAATGACTGGTGTTTATTTATCGCAATCATAACAGCGCCTATAGCGGTCCTTTTATCTTTCTCACATACACACAAATACTCTCACACACACACACACACACACACACATACACATACACAATTATACACATACATAAGTACACGTTTATGTGTATAATAAGTATTTGAAAGTTTGTATGTGTTGGTTGGCTTGATTGTATTTAATTTCTACCTTTTTGCCAGCTAGCTGTAATTTCTTGTATGTGTGCGTATACCTAGTGGATATGTGTGTGTGTGTGCAGGTAAAATGCTTATATGCATTTTTAAGCTTTTAGTATTTGTCTGCGGTTGTGTGCATTTCACCACAACTATTTTAATATTATGTGCGCGAGCATTTCGTTTGTTGATTAAATACAAAAATTGTTATTTGTGCATGTCAGTGGCAACTACTGGCAGAGGGTGCCATGGATGTGACCGGCTTCCAGGCAACCCTTTGAGAGTGTGCACAATTTGAAAATTCCATTATCCTAAGAAAGAAAATACGACTTACTGCTCCAAAAACGAAAAGAACGGCTTCCCCTTTATTATAAAATCTTGCCTCCACTACTGATCTCAATTTAAATTGTAACACTATTTACATGTAAAACAAATAATTTTTGTAATTAATTTCAATTTTTTGGTTAATTTTTTGTTTAGCTAATTTTTTGAGAACTAATTAATTGGCTAATATTTGCTACTCTAATAGTGAACTACAAAATTTCTGAACATTGATTGCCCGCTTCTGGTAATATCACACGACCCGAATAACTAAAGGAAATATTTTGACGTGGTGGGTTCCAAGCCCGACGCACAATCATTCAAGGCTATGGAGAAGCCCGCCGCACACATTAGTTAACATACTGACGGTTGTCAGATCGCTATCCAGGGGACGCGACGAGGAGGCTGTGTGTCGACTTGGAACGTAGAAGCGCAAGGATCGAACATGGACGCACCTGCGACTATAACGAACTTTACCTTGTGTCCTACGCCCCAGGCCTCCCTGCCAGGTTTTATTCGCACCACGGTGGAGGAACACGCAGAAGGGGACGTCCTTATTTCCGTTGGAATGACCAGTTGAAGGGCAACGTGACTGCACTTGGCCTTATCAACTGGCGCCAGCGCACGCATAACAGAAGCTTCATAAAGGCGAAGCTTCATAGAGGCGGCCAAGACCGATCATCGGTTGTAGTGCCAGTTAAGTAAGTAAGTAAGAATAACTGAAGTGGGGACCACACTAATATTAATCTCGTTAAATTCAATTTCGTATTCCTATCCACATACTTAATATCGTATTTAACCAAATTCAATAATAACTTAAATTACTTTTGTAAAATTTCCCAAATTACTTGAGTTATTTATGTAAATATCAATATTATACTAATAATATTGAAAGTAGTTATGCGTATGGCAAATACCTTTTTGCAAGAGCAAAACAAAAACCAGCCTCTTGAATATTAATATCCTTCATCAACCACAAAGCAGAAACTTCTTTGACTCAAGCCGACTCGGCTCGACTTCAATTCAACAAATAGAAAGCCACTTGCATTTGATGTAATTAAAAAATTTTAATACCAGGCCCATATACTATAAGTAGACGTGAATGTTTTTAGGTTTGTTATATCATGGAGAAATAACCCAGTTAGGAAAAAAAGCTCGTTTTAGACAAGCATGCGCATCTTTTATGTCGGTATGTAAACATTATTAAATAATTTTACCATTGATCAACCGATTGACTTGAGTAAACATTCAATAGATTTTTAACCATTATCGCGCCGAACTAGTGACGCTGTACATTGAAAATAATCGTTCAGTTGTGTTAACTCAACGTGCATAAGAGGGTAGATCACTAAGTACCCGTGTTAGGAATGAAGAGGCAAGTTTTTCACAGATTTTTTTTTTCTATTTTTCAACGTTTTTTAGTACAATACTTTTTTCCCAACGTTTCTGCCATTTCTTTAACCCCTCCAAAAAATACGATTTGTCAAACTCTTCAAAATACGCTTCTGTCTCGACGATAACCTCCTCGTTTGAGCTAACGAGCCACTTTTTTATGTTGGGGAACAGAAAGAAGTCGCAGGGAGCCAAGTCGGGCGAGTACGGTGGGTGCTGTAGCAATTCGTGGTTCAATTCATGCAATTTCTTCGCGCACTTTCATTCGGATATCAGCGCGAGTCATGTCGCGGACATGTACAACGATTTCCTCGGTAACCACGTCTGCCGGGCGGCTTAAGCGCTCCTCATCAAAAACAGATGTACGACCACGTTTAAATTCGTTGAACCAATATCTTACGGTTGCCATAGATGGTCAAGGGTCCCCACAGACAGCATCCAACTTCGCTTTTATTTCTTCGCATGTTTTCCATCCAAAAATAAAAAGCGAATTACGTATCGATATTGTTCTTTTTCCATTTTATCGCGAAACACGAAATACGTATCATACAAATGGCTGCCAAATAAAAACCAAGCTATGAATCAGTTTGAAATTTAGTGTGGTATTGTGTGACAGATGGCAGTACACGATGGTAATGCCAACATCCCTCAGCAACGCCACCTGTCTTCACACCTGTCTTATTGATCTACCCTCGTATAGTCGAAAATATCGTGGCCAACAAGCACCGTCTGACAACACTATTCGTCGTTTGGTGTCGAATTTTGTTGAGCACGAGACAGTGGGAGATCGTCGACAAGCCGTTCATCAACGCCCAAGACGTTCCATTGAACTAGTTGAAGCGGTAAGAGAGAGTGTTGGCAAGAACCCACATGCGTTGAATCGTCACCGCGTCCAGCATTTTGACGGATGATTTGCATTTGTTTCCACATAAACTGCAATTGACTCAAAGAATATTGCCAATAGACAGTCCACGTCGCTTGGAACACGGCCAAACCATTATTGTGCCATTTTTCTGCAGAGAAGGCGAAACAGTTGATGGGAATCGATATCGGTGGATGTTAGCTCATTATGCCTGCCCACAAATTTATGAAAAAGGTCCGGCCTTTCGGTTACTGCTTTCAACAAGACTGTGCGCCATGCCACACTGCAAATCAAACAATGCAGTTTCTGCAAGGAAAATTCCCTGGACGTGTGGTGTCAAAAAATGATCACATTGACTGGCCACCAAGAGCTCCATATTTGACCCTTCCGGAGTTCTTTTTGTGAGGTTATTTGAAAAACAAAGTGAGCGCCAGAAAGGCTTAGACCAGTGGCGAGCTCAGGGCAAACAGTCGCGCTGAAATCATCGCTATACCGTCCAAGATGCTTGAAAAACTGTTGGAAAAAGAGCACATTTTGCTTTGATCAATAGCGGCGGCCACTTGACGCCACTTGATGTTGTATTCAAAAACTAGTCCAACAATTTTTTAAAGTGCCAAATTAAATAAAAATATCTCATACTTATATGGAAATCGGTTTTTTTTTATGTTATTCTATATTCACACTACTCAATATTTACATAAAAGATGGCGCACCTTAAATGCCTTTTCGTATACTCGTATGTAAAGCAATCATGGTTTACAAAATATTTTGAAAATTATATAGAATTATAAAAATTATGTATAAATTATATAAAGTCCATCTGTTTTTTTTACACGGTTTCAGGAAAGGATTAACCGTGTAAAAAACAGGTAAAATTATAAATATTTTTGTTGAAAATAACAATTTTTATGGCAAAAATTTTTATATTCGACCCATACTGCATTAGTGGGAATCTTATGACTATTCCGAAAAGCTTTAGTTCCGCCTGCACCTATGAAGCCAACATCGTCATCGCACTCATTCGGCTCTCAAATCAGGGAAACATCTCTTTAATTGTGATCCAATTATGGTGAAGAATGCGCTCCACTTATAGGCATTGAACCGGTGACCAATCCACGTGACACATTATTGGACAATATTGCTACTGAAAAATTTTAATAGCCACTATATAGAACAAAATTCCATAATAAAAACTAATTCGCTTTGGCGTTGATTTTATTTTACTCATGATCATAGCTCATCCACTGAATTATGTATGTGTATCACTTTTCATTTACACAACTTCCGAGAGAGATTTTCATTATTCTCGTGAGATATCTCTAGTTGATTGTGAACTGCTTTGTCCTGACTGGGTTGCGTTTACTCAGCAAGCATCGTATTGTTGATGGCTGCCTGCCACCAACACTGAAATTGAGTGTAGTATCTTCATTACAACACATTTCATCATTTTGCTTTACTTTTATGCTACATACTTACTTACTTACTACCTGCTAAAGATGCAAGAAGGTGCCTTAAAAGACACAACTTTGGCAACAAAATGAAAACTTTGCAATTTTAGTCACGTTTCGTTATTCTATCTCACTCGATCTCCCATTCTCTCTCACGCACTCAGTAGTTCCGTGTTCTCTATTGCTACGCTGTGCCACACCGGAAGTTGTATTTATGTACACATGTACCTATGTATGTATGTATGTATGTATGTATGAATAAGTGTGCCGAAGTGTAGAGTACCCACTACAAATTTTAGTTTCTTGAAGCAAGAAGGCAGCACATAAAAAAAACAAGGAGCAGCAAGCAGCGTTTATCCCATAAGGTAGGTAGGAACTACTTACTTAATACTTCTAGAAATAAACCCAGACTAAAAGCAAACGCTCATACACACACACACGCATAATTAGCACAGCGAGCGTGTGTACTCACTCAAACTGCGATGGGCTCAAGCTAAAACTGAAATTGAAGCTGAAGCTAGAGGGTTCTTTGTATGTATGTATGTACATCATCATTTGTTTCATCTTCTTGTTCTTGTTCTTCCTGTGGATAGGATTATCTTTTTCATGTTAATCAAGTATAATTAAGAAATTTCATTAAAATGTTAAATGAATACGAACGAAATTCATTAAAATATGCATGCGGCGAATGCGTGAATTCTTGCCAATGCCACGTAAGGAAGTAGTACATACACCAACACAAGAGAGCGAGGCAGAGAGCGTGGCAAAGAGCGAGAGACAGTGAGAACGAAAGAGCGAGTAGCGCAGCGGACTTTACTATTCCTACACATACAACATTTCTTTTATATCGTTGTAGTAGTAAAAGAATTGCAAGCACAAAACAAAGTAAAAAATTACCCGAGCAATAAAATTTTATGTTGAAACAAAAAGTACAACAACAACCACAAATATAACCAAATGAAAAGTAGAGCACAAAAATAAAAGAAAATATATTCCATAAGAAAATAGCTCCACAATCTTTCCGGACTTTAATTTGTGCGGAAATTTGTGTGAGCGCGTGCGTGTGTATGTGTGTGTTCACATTGTTATTTCAGGGTTTTGTTGTTGAATTTTTGGGTCTAATTTTTAAAAAAGACTAGACCCCTGTCTTATACTAGTATTATACTAAACCGCGGGGACCACAAATTGTTTCATGTCTAGCCCAAACATATAGGAGCAGACTAGTTACTTTTAGACAGTCTTATAATTGGACAGTACTGGACCTGCACTGTCTTTAAATACTTGTCCTGCCGTGGTCGCTGTGGCGTAGTGGTAGAGCGTTGGACTGCTGCGCAGAGTGTCCGGGGTTCGAATCTCGGCACAGGCAAAATCAAAAAGTAGAAAAAATAATTTTTCTACACGGCCAAGAGGTGGTCTCTTGGCAGGCAATGGCAAACCTACAAGAGTAAAAATTGCTATGAAAAGCTTTTCACTTCGCCGTTCGGATTCGGCATTAAACTGTAGGTCCCTTCCATTCATGTACAAATATAACACGCACAACATGGATGCGAAAAAGGATGCGAAAAAGCTCGGCCTAGGCCCTCCATGGGCTGTTGTGCCATTAAAAGTAAGTAAAGTAAGAAACTAGTTACATTCGACCATTTCGGAGCACAAGAAACAATTTTTTTTTTTTAACATTTCCAAGTTACGATACGTGAGTTCACCGAAATTCCTCCAACAATGCACGTAGAGCCATTGCATGCTCTCAAAGTCACTGTTGCGTACTGGTGCAATATTAACGGAGATTGGGCCGTATTATTTTTTTTTTTCGAGAATGCAGCCGTTGTTTTTGAATTGTGACTGCTGTGGATGGTGAACGCTACATAACCGTATTAAACGTGTTCCAGCTGCCAAAAGTTTATGAATTTGGTTTAGAAACTATGCAGTTACAGCAATGCGGTACGACTGCACACTAGAGCGGGTCGCAAAAAAAAAAACCCAAAAAACCACCCGCTATCTGAAAACTTATATTGAGATATTTCAAACAAAAATTTTTTTTTTTGACCACCCATAAAAACCCCCAAAATGGCGTTTAGGGGGTGCAACTCTGAGTACGCGTACTAAATATTACAAAAGACTTTGGAGATGACTAACACCTAAGAAGAAAATGTAGCAATCGTTGAGCCTTTTACAACAATATATCATTTATCAAAATCGAACATCAACTGCCAAAGTTATACACAAAAATTCATTTTGCGGTTTAACGGGTGGTCCAAAAAAAAAAAGGAACTGGCATGAAATACTCTCAACATAAGCTTTCAGATAGGGGGTGGTTTTTTCATACTTTTTTTTTTGTATGGGGATTAGTCGGCTAATTTCTCGTTTTGGTTATTTGCACTGGCTTGCGGGCCAATCGCCCTATTTGACTGCTCCAGACTACTTCCTTTGGGGTTATTTGAAGTATCGCATACAAGCCACAAACCTGAACAGGCCTAAAAGCAGGCCTAACATTGAAGAAGATATATAAAATGGCCGGGAGTATTGAGGAAAGTGATGGAAAGAACTGTAAAACAGGCTCAAATGTGCATGTCACGCCGCCAGTGGCGGTCATTTGGAAGTAATTATTTTCTCGACTTAACAGGAAAACATTTAAATGTCCAAATAATAATATTATTCACGCACAGAACCGATTTTTATATTCATTTACAAAAAAAGTTTAGCTTTAGCAAATCTTATGATTACTTTTGCACCACCTTGTACATGATGATTTTATCACACTTATACACCATTAAATGTGCTAAAGTGTGCTTAATCACACAAGCTGCCACTGCAAACTTAACTTTATATATCACACCCGTTTTGCTCTTTTTGTATTTAATTATGGAAAATTCGATTTCCCTACTAGTTAGTAGTGATATCGTTGATCAGCTAGGAAAAAACCAGAATTCCCAAAGGAAACGAATATTTTAAATGCTTAGTTAAAAAATTTTACATCACAACGCCTCTTTATTGGAAAGCTTTACCAGAGCACTTGCCTTATCGCTAAAATAATTTACCCAACATTTTCAATTAATTTCTCAAACATAAAGTACGTATTCAGTTTTCAACCAGCGCGATTAAATAACGGATCGACACAATATAAGCGAGATGCTAAAATGTTCACATTGTTTGCATATATTTCTGATATTTTTATTTCATATATGGATTAGTCTTTCTCAAGAACAACAAGAAAGTGGTGAGAGTTGGTTTGCAATTATTTATTTTCTTGCGGTATTTTTAGCCAAGAAAAGTGATAAGTGATAGCCTTTTTTTTGAATTTTTTTATTTTATTCGTTTTTAATTGCAAGTTTTGCATAAAATGCATATCTTATCACTTTTTCATGAGCGTATTGAAAAAGCATACGAATTTTTTAAAAACCATATCAAGTTTATCAAAAACTGTAAATATTTTACAACTAATAGACAGGGTGTACCATATGTATATAATTTAGAATTTGATTTTGGGGTAAATAAGAAACGAATAATTTTCTTTTGAATGTGGTTTTTTTTTTATTTGAAAGTACAATTCATCCGGTCAATTGTGGAACACTATTTCATTCAAATGACTTCCTGGGCTGGTCTTTATATGTATATATATCTTTATATATAAATAAAAAATGTTTGTTAGTATGATTGTAATACTCGCAATTTGATTTGGCCGAAAACTAAAACTATACAAACAGATAAGCAATGAGTTCTCCAGTGCATGTTAAATGCTAGCTGTGTAAGGAGTGAGATCTTAACATATATAAAACTCAATAATTTTTAAACGATTGATCTTAGGGTTTTGATTTTTTTTATCTTTTAACTTTTATAGTTCTAACCACTATTAATGAACTCGTGGACCTTTTTTACTAAGCCTTCCATTAGAGATTTGATAGTTGTTTCAGACACCTTTTTGGAGCAGTTTGCCCATCTCCTTTAAAAATCTTCGATATTTTGGAACACCTTTTTTGTGCTCGTTAAGTTTCTTTTAACAAGAGCCCAATATCTCTTCACTCATTTTGATCAAACTCACAATAAATCAACATGTTTGACATTAAAAAATAATAAATGACATATTTTTCAAAGATAACTAGATCAAAGAAATTTTTAAATCAAACACCCAAAAAAAATTATTAGGTAAAACGTGTATTAAGATTTTTTCAATCTCACTCCTTATTCGCAAGAATGGTCGAATGTAAGAAGAGGCATTAAGCGGGTTCGCTATTTTTGACTACGTCATACCAGTTTACATTTTGCTTAACCGAATCTCTTGTTCTTATTTCTCTATGTCAAGTGAAAACGTCTGTAGCGAATCAGATCACAGCATAGCGTGTGGTAAGTATGACGGACATGTGCAACAGATTTAATTTTCGACCAAACAAATGCTCTATCTGTTTTCTATCATTCTTGAGCTTTTAGCTATAAATCACTAGGGGTATTCTCTAAGTCTGGCATACCGCTACCTTTATTCATTTGGAGATAAGTGATGGAAGAATTGGGGTAGCAAAATAGCGCACGGTGCAAGAGTAGTGGAATAACAAAATTTACTGTTGTTTCTTCATTGCTGACATTTCAAAGTTTTGCAAATTCTGCTACTCTTGCACCGTGCAATGGCAATGGAAGACTTAAAAAATCTTCCTACTGTGATTTTTTCTTATGATTTGAATATTACAATAGTTAAGATACTACTGAATAATAATAATTAACACTTATACATATTTATCTAAAATGAATTCATTATATTTGCAGATGAAAAAAATTGCATTGAAGGAGAATGTATGAAGTTAGCAAGATGTCCAAAATATAGAGATTTTAGTAAAGTAAAATTGAGCGAAATTCAATATTGCTCAAAACCAGAATCGATTGTCTGCTGTAAGAACAAAAAAAAAGTATACCCATCAACTCCACCACCGATTGACATGATGCTACTTTCTGAAAAAGGTAAGGCACGCAAATGTTATGTAGCACACAAATCAATATAGAAATATATTTAACTGTTCAAATACTTATATAGCATGTCTAGAGTATTCCAAAAAAGCACCAGAGAAATGTGGAATAACCTTAATAACGAACGGCAAAAAGAGCGAGCCAAAAGAGTTTCCGCATATGGCTTTAATAGGTTACCGCGCCATCGATGGAACTATCTCTTGGTTCTGCGGTGGTACGCTGATAAGTCCGAAATTTGTGCTTACCGCTGAACACTGTTTATCAGAGTAAGTTTACATACCATTCAGAAATTGTTAAGTTATTGCGGTTTACGATTTGCAAATTTATACCTACTTTTTTCATTTTCTATTTCAAAAAGTGAAAATGCTAACTACGTACGGCTCGGAGAAATCGACTGGAATTCGACCACTGATCGAACTGAAACACAAGACTTCAGTATACTAGATAATCCCATATATTATCCAACTGGTACAGACGAAACAAGATATCATGATATAGCTTTGATTGAATTAAATGGTACCGCTATCTTTAATGAATACGTTCTTCCCGCGTGCTTGTCACCAACCAATGGAGCGGAGTTTAATGAGTTTTATGCCGCAGGTTGGGGCTCAAATTCAACTACTAGCGATATGTTGACGCATCTAATGAAAGTGAAACTGGAGTATTTTACTGATGAGGAATGCAAGAAAATAGTACCAACTTATGTTGACGAAGGCTTGCCTGATGGCGTTAAATCACGCACTCAAATGTGTGCCGGCTCTAGAACTACTAGCTCTGATACTTGCCATGGAGATTCTGGTGGTCCATTATTTGTGAACCATCCCTATTTCAATTGTATGTTTATGATAGTTGGAATAACTTCCTTTGGTAATGCGATATGCGGTACCAATAATTCACCGGCTGTATATACAAGGGTTAATTTGTATTCAGAATGGATAGAGACAGTTGTTTGGAAAAATAAACTAATATTGTGAATTATTATGTGACAATTGTTAGATTAACCGAAAATAATAAAAAAAAAACCGACTTATGAGCCGGTAACTACTTAAAATACAAAAAAATATATATATATATCATAGGTTTTGTTTGGCGCTTTTATTAAGTTAAAAAAATTAAAAATTTACAAGATGAGACTGCAACCAATTCTGACGTAACTTACTTTACTTACTTTTGATAGCTCGGCCTAGGAGGGCCTAGGCCGAGCTTTTCGCATCCACTCATGTTGTGCGTGTTATATTTGTACATGAATGGAAGGGACCTACAGTTTAAAGCCGAATCCGAACGGCGAAGGAAAAGCTTTTCATAGCAATTTTTACTCTTGTAGGTTTGCCATTGCCTGACAAGAGGTGGTGCCGTGTAGAAAAATTATTTTTTCTACTTTTTTTTTTGATTTTGCCTGTGCCGAGATTCGAACCCCGGACACTCTGCGTAGCAGTCCAACGCACTACCACTACGCCACAGCGACCACTGACGTAACATTGAATGAAATACAAGCTCCCTGGCTATTTTGTGATGCATTCTACAAAGCATATGTAGTGGAGAGGTTTGTAAATTGCCGCGGCTTGTAAGTTGCCGCTGCGTGGTTTCACTATTTTCCACAGGTGGCAGCACTCTACCACCGATACAAAACTTCAAGAAAAGAATCGCCGTTAACTTTAATAAAGTCATTTGGCCCGAAAACGTGACGCATCAAAGTCGTTCGGACGCGTGATATTCCTAACAAGTGAAAAATTAAAAGTGAATGCTTTATTTGGTCGTGGAAAGTGTTGACATTTCTTTTTAAATTTGAAGTTCCTCTATTTCTTCGATTTAAACTAAATTTTAAGAATTTAATGGCGATTGGGCAAAAATCTCGATTTAATACAACTTTTTTGGACATTACAAGAAATAGCAATAATGGGTTTGTAAGTTGCCGCACTATTTTCCCTTCATTTTTAGTTTTTATTCTTGCAAATTGTTGTGTCAAATCGCTACCTTATCAACTCATAGTCATTTTAAATTCACTTGAATGAAAACTATAACAATTTATTTAACTTTTCGTTACTATGTCTAGCATAACTACCCGCAAACCACTCAAGGTTATGAAAAATTGTTGGAAGCAACTAAGCCCGTAGCTACGCTTCCGTCATATCAAACATTGGTTCTCTCAATGAAGCACCACCACAAGAAAAAGCAAATCAAGACCGGAAACCGCAAATCACTTCCATTATAACGTCCCCAGACGCCCATAACGCCGGTCTCAAACAACAACAAGGAAAACGAGATGCAAAAGCCAGAAAGAACTCGTATAAAAACGCAAACAATGTGCATCTACAAGCAAAGGGAAATCACCAGCAAAAGCAAGGAGCCGCCACAACTACTAAAGAAGAAGCGGCAATCATCAAATGAGGACAGTAAGCTGCTGGTTATACTGGTGTTCGCACATCAAATTTTACTCTCGTGCTGGGTGTAGTGGTTACATTGGTGTTCGTTACAGAGTTACTTTTTATCGAAATTCTTTTTGTAATACAATTTTTTGCGCAACGGCAACACTAAATGGTATACAAAAAAACTATTTTATTAATATAGAGGGTGAATAGAGTGAAATTAACAATATAATTGAATATAATTTAACAATATAATAGAGTGAAATTAACAATATAATTGAATAATTATGAAAATAAAATGATTTTTCTTCAATAGTTTTATAAATAATATATTTAATATTCACTTTTAAAAACTAAAAAAAATAAAGATGTACAGGTTTTCCTTGTATTTTACATATATTTTTGTTCTCTTTTTTTTGTAGAATAACTCATTGCTAACCCTGAATATCGGCGTGCTCAGTGTACATCTCACCCAGCATATCGTGTTCGGTGTGAGAGTGAGTAAAAGCTCGTTTTTCGTGTTCGGGCAACAACAATTGCTTGGTGTTCGCCGAGTAAACTTTGAATATAACCACAGCCTAATGGGTTTTGCCTCGTTTGCCGTGAACAAATGCCACCCAAAATTACAGCCAGGAACACAGATCGAAGTAACAACTGTCGATAATTCGTCCACGCCACTTGCATAAAGAAAACAAGCATACTCTTTTTGCCCAAATTGCGATTCCGATTAATGAATTTTCCATTTGAATTTGTTTCTTTTTAGTTATTTCTTTTTTTTAACCAAATAAATATAATTAGTTCAAGAAAATTACATAAATTGCACGAATTTGGCGTTTTTCATTGAGGATTTATACTTTTTCAATAGTTTTTCGTGGTGCTGCAACTTACCATCCACAAAAATTATCGCTGAAATGTACTGCGTATGTAAACAACAACACCACAAGAAACCAAGCTCAACACATTTCCATTCATCGTTCCATTGTTGTACTGGAAATAAACAGCTGTTCTTTGACATTTAGCAACCAACAACTGCTTCACACACTTTCACAATTCAGTTTCGCTTCGGCACTTTAAAGATTTGGTGGTGTGTTCGAGAGTGTTGCGATTGTGTTCAAACCTATTTTTGTGTATAAATTCATTTTTTTGTTTGTTTTCCTTCTCTGTGCCTAAATTCCATTCCATCATGTCCAAAGATGATGAACTAATTCAGTTTACAAATTGTCGACTAGTACGCAACCATGCGCTCATCAAAGAAGATCTCTGGATACGTAAGGGTAAAATAATTAATCCGGAACCGGTATTCTTCGATGAACAAACTCAGGCGCACAAACAAATCGATTGTGGAAATGCGATTATCGCAGCGGGATACATTGACCTCCAAATAAATGGTAAATAAATATATGCGTGTGTAGTGTGCATTTAAGAGATAAGTGATATGCGAAAAATATAATAAATTACAATATGATAAATGCAAATTACTATTAGGTGATGCACAATGTGTCGTATCATGTCGTATTGTAATAATATACGATAAGACACCTTGGGAATAATCTAATTATAAAATATCATACAAAAGATACTTTCTTTGAGCTAAGCAGCTACTGCATATTGTCATCATTAATTGAAAAGGCTCTAAAAAGCATTTTTGTTTTTTTTTTTAACAGAGCCGTAATATTATTGAAAATAAAAAAGCATTTTATAATTCAGAATCGAATTTGTTGGGGCCTTTGTACCTGCATCTAAAAAATATTTAACCCAGTAAATAAATTTCAAATTAAAAAATAAAAAGTTTTTCTTCTCTTGTTAAAAACCAAAAATGTTAATTAGGGCCTTTCAAAATTAATGAATGGTAAATTGAAGTTGTTTTTTATTTTTTGTTTTTGCTGCTCAAGTTGTTGTTTACAACGATTGCAATTTACTTACTTTGTAATCAGTCAAAATTCAGAAGTGGTTCATAGCTTATCTTATCGCATTAATTTGATAACACCATCGATGAAAGCTAATGTTATTTAATATTTAATTAAAGCTAAATTATCCAGCATACCAACAATGTCAATAGACATTATCATAACTCTATGATAATTAAACAATTTGGAGTACATCATGGAAATCAAGTTGAAACAATAAATATTCAAAATTTCCAACGAACTTATGAAATCTTTAAGTTGGACAAGTTATTGACGCCAATGTGTCAAAATAAAAGGTGCGGATTAAGGTTGAAAAGTAGGTGGTTTTCGAAATTCCCAATCGAGAAGCAGAATTAGCAATCGGTGGCACAAAGAAGCAATGATTGGCGCTCAGAATAATTACAACTAGCAATCTCCTCGACTCAACGATTGGCTACTGAATGATTGGGAACCAGCTATCCTAAGGACACAAACTCCAAAATAATCCTAATTAAACTTAAAATAGGTAGAAATATTTGCTTGCCTCGTGGGCGCGTTCTTGTGTAACTTGAAGGCGATTTTCTTGAAACAGCAATTTTCGAATTCGTGAATATAATTCAAAGAGTTTTCTAATCCACGGTGCTTATTTTAAAGCTTATGCGCATAGTATAGCTTCGATTTAAAGCAAACAAAATGATTGGAAAAAAATTGTGTGCGTCAGTGGGACGCCCAACAGAAGTTTACTTCTTCAGAACGTTTGCGTTTTGGGTTTCAATTTTCGAATTCGTGAATATAATTCAAAGAGTTTTCTAATCCACGGTGCTTATTTTAAAGCTTATGCGCATAGTATAGCTTCGATTTAAAGCAAACAAAATGATTGGAAAAAAATTGTGTGCGTCAGTGGGACGCCCAACAGAAGTTTACTTCTTCAGAACGTTTGCGTTTTGGGTTTTCAGATTGGGTTTAGTAATCTTGTAAAAATTAGAGTCTATTGCAAACATTACAGGCGTAACCGACGGAATTTTTAACGAAAATGTTTTGAAATTGTTTATGTCCTGATTTAGCCTTGTATAGTTCAGTGTGATGATTCTCCGATCCCAGGTGTGCTACATCTGGATTAACTTCATTAGGCGAGAAGGGGAAAAGTTCTTTGCAATATTTTATACTAGGAAGTGACTAAGACATGCTACAAGCGCAATTGCCAGGCCATCATTGCAAACGATTAATTGCATTTCCAATGCATGCAACGCCCTCTGCAAAATCATCATCTCTATCAAAATATTCATAATTATAATCTTAACATACATCATCAAAATATTCAGCTTGTATGATCACAACAAGTGAAAAATTTTCAACTTGCCGGTCTGAGAACTCGCGAATGCTATGAAATTGACTAGAAACTTGGAAAATATCGTCTATATTTTGTTATGCTGATGCGACTTGTTTTATTTCCACGGAGGAAAGATTTTCAGGAATTCTTTTTCGTTGAGAAGAATTCGGCCACCTCAATGACTGCCTGCTGCTGTATAATCTGAATACCTTCGTCGGAAGTCAATGAGATGAGTGTTGATGAAATTATTGGTTCTAATGAACGCATTTGCAATTCATATTGTAGCATTAGTTTTTGCGAGTTGTTTTTCAATGAAATTCGAATTCTGTTGTGCCTCAAGTTGCTTGCGAAGTCTACACTCTCGGCGCTGCTTTTTGATGTTTTTTTCACGACAGCAGAATCTGAATTTAGTTGGGCCTTCATTTTTCGCTGTCTCTCAGCCGCAGTTTTTGGTGCTGGAGATTTTATCGTAGCACAATCGGCATTTTTTGGTGCCTTGTGTTTTTTTTTTTTTCATTCTATACTCGCTTTAGAAATTTCTAAATGTTTATGTTTGAAATTGCAAATTTGACAAGAAACTGATGGGCAGCGCCCTATATCAATCAAGAATGATTTATACTCAGCGCCCTCTATCAATCAAGTTTGAATTATATGCGAATCAGATCAGTGCCCTCTATCAATCAAGTTTGATTCATACTAGTGGATACATATGTGTTGCCCATCATTTATGCTTCCTAATTTGACTGAAGGGCGCTGCCCTCTATTTCCGTCACAATTTTCGCTGCGACCATCTTCTTTTACCCCCTCATAAATATAAAAACGATTCTAACGAAGTAAACTTCAAAAATAAACAAGTTTTTTGGTTTTTTTTATAAGTTGTAAACTCTATTAATAAAGTTCAAAAATTCATTTCAATTACTCATAAATTCAATTGTCGACATATTCATGGGCCTGGCAATTGCGCTTGTAGCATGTCTTAGTCTCTTTGCACCAGGTCACTTCCTAGTACAAAATATTGCATAGATGTTTTCCCCTGCTCGCCTAAGAAATTCAGTTTCACGCAGCATAATTGCTCTCATGTGCCCAGGCTCTTTGATATTTTTAGTTCAAATAAAATATACCTACTTTTGTAAAATTTTAACAAATTATTGTTCTAATTGTTTCAGAAGAAAAAAGCAGCCGCAATTGTGTACACAGTGTAGCGACCTGCCGTAATTGATGACCAATTTTTGTCATTAAACATGATTGATTATTGATATGAAAAATGTTTTCATCAGTTTTTGTTCTCATTAAAACAGCGAGAAACTTCTCGAATTGATTACTATACCTGAAAGTTCCAAACGACACTACACAATATTATGTATTACCTTAACAAAACTCCAACCTTAACAAATTCCATTCGTTTTCATTATTTTCGTGACACAAAACTGTGCGCTAGATATGGCTTCAAACGCCAACCACAATGTATTTAAATAGAAATGATAATTTGCTTATCATTAAACCATATGACGATAACAACTTGACCTAGTGTCGTAATCTCTATTCGTTTTTATACCCTACACACTCTATGTACCGGGTATATTGGTTTTGATCGAATAACGATGGTTTATAACGCCAACAATTAGGCGTCGTGAACATGAATATGAGGATTTAAATGATCAGTGCACATAGCCGAGTCGATTAAGCCTTGTCCGACCGTGTATAAACATTTCGTATAGTCAAAAAGATAATAAGTAAGTTCTGAAATGAGCAAAATCGGTCAAGTGAGTGGTACCTCCAATACAAGTGAAATTTTTTATTGAAGGAAATTCTAAAGTGAACTCAACAAAATTCAATACGCATCATGAACACGCCTACTTTCCTTGAACACGCCTACTTCCTTTGAACACGCTTACTTCCCTTGAACACGCCTACTTCCCTTGAACACGCCTACTTACCTTGAACATGCCTACTTCCCTTGAACACTCCTACTTCCCAGACAAATGAAATATTCAAATATCAAACAAAATAGTGAAGCAAATGGAACAAAATTCGGTTACGCAGTTAAAATAGCTTCAAAAATAGCTGATAGGAAAACTGTCATCATTGTGAAGTAACCACGCCTACCTTCCATACAAGTAAATTCTTCCAAGAATAATGTAAAAGGAGTTACTGATACAAATACAACAAAATTTAGTATAGTGAGTTATGCTGATAAAGAAATACCCACCGTTTAATGCAAACAGATGTTTTATTCCAGAGGGTCGGCCATCCGCGCCCGAACTAGTTTTATTTAATTTTTTCTGCTCTCTCACCAGAAATCGGACATTTAAAAGCAATTCTCGGACTATGCCTTGCTCCATTATAAATGTTATGTAACTATCTTCTCAATTTATTAAACACTTCTTTATTTCAATTCAATTGTGCCAAGCTCAGGCTTGAACCTTAAGCTAGAAGATACTGAATTATAATCCATGTATTTTTATAATTTTTTTTTTTTTATCTTGCAGGAGGTTACGGTGTTGATTTCTCCTATGATATCGAAACAGT
Organism: Palloptera scutellata; assembly: GCA_958295655.1. NCBI lineage: Eukaryota > Metazoa > Arthropoda > Insecta > Diptera > Pallopteridae > Palloptera > Palloptera scutellata. Next base: position 111,414,931 of record OY282449.1, on the reverse strand, counting down.
CGAACAGGGTGTCAATAAAGTAGCTAGTGGTCTAATAACAAATGGTGTCACATCATTTTGCCCGACTCTAGTCACTTCAGCTGTTGAAACCTACCATGAAATATTGCCGCGTATACCGAAGACAACAGACGGAGGTGCAGGTGTATTGGGTGTACATTTAGAGGGGCCATTCATTAGTCAAAAAAAGAAGGGCGCACATGCCGAAGAATGCATTAAGACAATTGATAATGTAAGTTTTGCTGAATTGATTTGTCTAACATTTAAATACTACGAGTGTCTACCTAATTTTAATTACACTTACAGGGTATAGAAACTCTACGCAGCACTTACGGATGTTTAGATAATGTTAAAATTATAACACTAGCGCCAGAAAAAGATAATAATGGCACTGTTATCAATGGACTAATCGAAATGGGTATTACAGTGGCGTTAGGGCATTCTATGGCTAATTTGTGTGAAGGCGAACAAGCAGTACAAAATGGAGCAACGCTGATTACGCACCTTTTCAATGCAATGCTACCGGTTTGAAAATGCAACTTCTTCTATTCTCTTAATATTCTGTTAATTTCAATATAACTTCTAATTTATTATATAATATTTCTTATTCCTTTTGCAGTTTCATCATCGTGATCCGGGACTTGTAGGTCTTCTAGCATCCGATGCTATACCCCCCGGACGTACTGTGTACTATGGCATTATTTCCGACGGTGTACACACGCATCCGGCCGCTTTGCGCATTGCACATCGAACACATCCGAAAGGCTTGATTTTAGTCACCGATGCCATTTCCGCTTTGGGTCTTGAAGAGGGCAGACATCATATTGGACAGTTGCAGATACAAGTTAAAGATAGAAAAGCTTTCATTGCTGGTACGGACACTTTGTGTGGCAGTATTGCGCCGATGGATGAGTGTGTGCGTATTTTTAAAAAATCAACGGGTACGAGATTGTGGCGAATGCTTTTGTCTTTTAATTTTGTTTTATTTCAATTGAAATATTGTTTTAGGCTGTTCTACGGTATATGCCATTGAAGCAGCTTCTTTACATCCGGCTTTGTGTTTGAACATTGAGAAATCAAAGGGTACCCTCGACTTTAATTCTGATGCTGATTTTATTATTCTCAACGATGATTTGTTTGTGGATAGCACTTGGATTGATGGGAAATGTGTGCACAGAAGTAGCCCGGCCGCACGCCTGATATCATCACCACCGATGCCTCTGAATCAAAAGCAATGTGATAAATGATGAGTAATTTGCATTTATTTTAATGTATGGTTATTTTTTAAAAGTAACAAAAAACTTAGACACAAGTTCTAAATCGTGTTTTGAACAAATTCCTTTTTTAAATTTTGATATTGTTAAAGCAAAAACATACAATAAAATTGTATTGGATTTTGAAAGAAAATAATTCATTAAGCGAACTTCTTTCATTAACACTAAGAAAAAAAATGTATTAATAATAATAGATAATATTTGAAAAGAAGACTTTGAAACGGCATAGTTTTCATAGCTTTAAACAGTTTATTTAACAAAATAATGTACCTTTCAAAGCAAGACACAACGGAAGACGATTGTCATCGAGACGAAGTCTTCGAGATTGTGAAATATGAAAAAATATATGAAAATATAAAGCCCAAATTACGTACCAACAAATTCGAACTATGCTCAGGAAGGTATTGCGAGCATTTCCCTTATTTAAGTTGTCGGCCACAGAAACATTGTCGGAAGGCAAAACTCGTTCCAGCTGATTTCACATACGGGGATGTTTTTCTTATAATTAATTTTCACAATTGGATTAAACTCACATCGAGGTGAAATGCAGTCAGACACCACATAAACCTTTTAAATTCAAACACATTATTCATTTATTGACTTCCTAGCACAACAAAATATAATAATCTTACAAACTGCACTAGTCATTAATTTTACAAAATAATGTAATTGCGTATAATAAAATTTTTTTAATTTAATATCTAAATACTTCTTATAATACCATTAAAATTCCTTCTGCATACAATTTAATCTAATATATTTACGAGAGTGTTGTTAAAATTTATCTTACTTTAAAGCAGTTCTATTTGTATTCGGTACGAAAATTGATAAAAAGCTGGCAACTGAAACATGATGAAATTTAAAATGCACAAATTAATTAAATCCACGTTATGATATATTCTACAAAATAGTGATAAACTTACAAAACATCACAAAACTAATCATGACGAATGGCGGTATACAGCCCAGTGACATGAACGTCGGAAAGAGTACATTGCCAATCATAGAACCACAGCGGCCGAACATCATGGCCAATGAAATGATCATTGTTCTGAAACAAGTTAGAAGAGAAGAAAATTCAATTTCATACAATAGAATTGCTGGTGGCACAGAAAAAGCCTACCTTAAAGAAGTCGGAAACAAATTCACTGAAGCACTTATTACCGATGTAGACGCAATGCTGCCCATAGTCACAAATAACGAAGAGCTAATAAGTGTGGAGAGTGAGGATGAGGAAAAATAGAGTACAATGCCACATGTGCCGGAAATGCTTAAAGCACAAGCTAAAACAAAAACATATTAAGTAATAAATATGATTAAGTAACTATAAATATAAGTATATACAAGGTGGGGCAAAACTAATGTCATAATGTAAATGTGCCAACATTTTTGCAAATTGTGTCAAATGTCATTGTGCTTTGACATTTATGTTGTAGACAGATAGAAAATTAGTTAGCAACAAAGAGGTGAGGAGATTTCCGGCCCGTTTTGGCGCCAGACCTCTGCTTTTGGAGCTTTTCGAAATGTCGCCTTTACCACAACAAACCGCAAACCTTGCAAGTCTTGAAAGCCAATATTGATGCAGAAATCACATGTTTGGCGCGAAACAAATCAAAACGACGTAAAACCAGCACAAATGTGCATCAACTCAGGAGGAGGTCATTTGGCCGATATTATTTTTTTCAACTTAATATCATCAACCTTCAACTAAACTTTCCGTTAAAATAGGGCCCAATTTCTAAGTGACATAATGACATTACTTTTGCCCCACCTTTTATAATAAAAAATAGCCGGCAAAATCTACTTAGAATTTATAGTAGATCCACTTTATATAACCAATACTTTCGTAGAAAATGATGACCCATTTCTCCCATTTCCAAAATCTAAATACATGCACTTACTCAAAATGTTTTTACTACCGATGCGATTCACCAAAAATGTGCACAAAATATATCCAGTGAAACCGGCGAGCGCAACAATGATATTATTCGTGAATGACGCGGGAGTTATGACCTTAATAGGGAAGCTCAAATGAATGCAATGTAAGTCAGGAAGTGATCATTGAATCCACACTCACCACTTTACACTCGTGCTCCTCGGGATAATCGCTTTTCACTGCAGTTGTTTTATTGACACTGTATTCCAGTATGGCGCACATACTCGTGGCGCCATCATTTACCTTTTCGTATTCGGCAATTGATGCAAATAATTGCGGCAGCCAAAGGCGTACAGTGTTTTGACTGGTTTTGGAAAAGAAAAACGTATCTTAGGATATCTTCAGTTAGGTTTAAATGCTGAAATAAATTAGATCACTTACCCTAATAAAACTGCAAAATTCATAAGGTAAACGAGTAGTGACAATCCCAAATAGGGTTTCACAAAAAGAGGTCGCAATTGTACGAAACCTTTACGAAATCCTTTCGGTTCAACGTTTTTTGCTTTTGACAACTTCAATCCTTCAATCGTTGCAATTGTGACCGTGGCATCACTTTCTATGTCAGACTCTTTCTCTGGTATTTCATTGATTAGTTCTGTGATCTATTGAGTATTCGAATTTACAATATTAATCGACTTATTGCCGTGTCACTACATACTTAATACCACACAACTAACCGGATATGTTTCCTTTGCTTTGTGCTGATTTAAAGCGTAGATTTTACGGAATATTAATAATGCCTCTGCATTTCTACCTTGTGACATCAGAAATTTAGGGCTTTCGGGAAATAACGTCATCAATAATCCGCTCAGAAGACTGGGCGTTGTGCAAACAGCCAAAAATATTTGCCAAGAATGAACTGGCATTGGATGGAAAGAAGTTATTAAAACGATATTATTTATTGGCCCTATCATAGCACAACCGCTCTTGCAAGGCCTAGGCCAAGCTTTATGCAATTACGGGATTTTCTAATCAAAGATCTACCATAGACTATCATTTGAAGTCATAACTGAAACCCTTAAGGAATAAGGCATTGCCATATTGAGACTTCGTTTGCGCTACCCATTAGACTATCTTACATACATACTAAATAGTTTGAATGAACTGAGTTATACCTCACTCAGTATGAAGGTCATTTAACTGTGACACCTTCTTCTCTTAGCCTGCCCTCTTAGACAACTACTTATAAAATTAGTATGATGCAGCAAACTGTAAATACAACTAACTACCTACCTACCTACTTATAATATGGTAACTAACTAATCTTAAAAGTAATAAAACGCATACGTACATGTTAGACCCCACATATGATATTGCGATTCATTTGGCAGAATCGTTAAGGCCAGCACAGGCAAAGTTAACGTAGCTGTTGTGAACATCATGCCAATTGTCATCATGACACGCGCACGATATTTCCTACTATACAATTCGGTTAGATAAGTCATGAGCACGGCAAATGGACCACAAACGCTGCGCGAAAACAATATGTATATGTATATTCATGAATATTCAGTAATAGGTGAACTGTGTAACGCGTGATACTTACATAAAACCGCTACAATATTTGAATATCATTAACTGAACGACATTCTGGCTCATTGCCACAGCAATACCGCTCACACAATCGGCCAAATAACCAAATACCAATAATTTCTTCCGTCCCTTCGTATCGGCGACATAGCCCCAGATGATGGCTGAAGTGATCATGCCTAGTAAAAAGCACAATTGTATTTACATACATATGTATTCTTGAGATAGTGACTGACTGACATTGAACGAATCAAAAGTCGAGAAAGCGTTGCGTGCAACAGACCTGCATAGGTAATCGCATTTAGAATACCCTTATCCAACAGTGTCAGCTTCAGATCACATTCGGCACTGGGCAATATATACGACATGGTGGAGGTGGCGTAGACGCTGCTCATGGCTGAGGGTAACGCCACTAGCAGTAGTAAATAGTTGAAGGTACCGAAACCAGCAACATCCATGGCCGTTTCAAAATCGGCTGCTGGCGGTGTATCTATTTTACTACTGCTACTGTCATTGCTCTTGCTGTTTTGCTGTTCCTTATCGCTTTTAACTATGTATGTGTGGCCGCATAGAAGATTTTTTGATTTTAATTAATGAAGGTGGGTGGTTGTTGAATTTCATCATATTAAATAAGTTGCAATCCATACAAACCTTCTGCTATAGACATTTTTATTGTATTTTTTATGAAATCCTTTCAGCTGTGAAATATTGCGAGTATTGCGATATTCACTTTGATCGATAACTTTTATTTAGTGATTTTTAATAAGTATTATTATTTTTTCTCTAACATGTGCACGTACTCGTATGAATTTCTTGGCCGCGATTTAAATGAAATTATATTTTGTTATTTTTGTTCATTTCGTTTGAATAACTTCAACGTTGCTCGTTGACTTCTTAGTCTTAACTGTTGCTAATTATTCTCAGTCTAAATGTAGATATTGCATTTTTGTTGTTGTTATTGTCTCCGAGTACACGAGTGATTAGAGTTAAATTCTTTGTTGACTTTGCGAAAAGTAAATTAAACTTTAGAATATCCCACGTTAATAACTTATCTTAGCTGTGTTTTATCTGTATGAATATTGTTTTTGTCTTTTAAAAACTTACACTCAACACGAAAAATTTATCCATTTATCAGGAAAACTTCCATTTCAGGCAATGGTCAATTCTAGTGTACTCCCAGGCATAAATCGATTCCGCATAAGTATCGTCCTTAATTTTCAGTTATCTCGTTCTAAACCCTGATGTTGATGACTTAGACCAATAAGTTACAATTTCTTGGAAAAGGATTGATTTCAGTGGGAAAGCATGTACAAGCCAGCCTAATAACTCCTTCAGACTAAAACGAATTAAAACAGGATTTTCCCCACGTCGTTCTGTCCAGAACATCCAAACGATGAGGAATGCCGAAGAGTGTCAATCTTTTAGCGCTGATTAAAACCGAATACAAATCGAAAATTCCCCGCGAGAAATCTACCAAACTCGGAGCCCGGAAAAAGAATAAAATTCCCGGGGACACTGGGGGGAAAACACACCCGATGGTAACGCTGGCTAGAAGATATTTTCTTGAAATGGAAGAAACAACATTGGGTGTATAACTTAAAAATTTGTGAAATATAGCTTTATGTTGATAACAATAACAATAACGAATCGAATACATTATTCAAAGTAGTGTCAATCGGAATGGTCGCTGTGGCGTAATGGTAGTGCGTTTTACTGCTACGCAGAGTGTCCGGGGTTCGAATCTCGGCACAGGCAAAATCAAAAAGTAGAAAAAATAATTTTTCTACACGACACCATCTCTTGGCAGGCAATGGCAAACCTAAAAGAGTAAAAACTTTTCACTTCGCCGTTCGGATTCGGCATTAAACTGTAGGTCCCTTCCATTCATGTACAAATATAACTCCCACAACATGTGTGCGATGCGAAAAGCTCGGCCTAAGCCCTCCATGGGCTGTTGTGCCATTAAAAGTAAAGTAAGTCCATCGGAATCAAGTTTGTGGATGCCTTGCCAAAAAAAAAACTACAATTTTGTGATCCCACCAAATACAGAGCATTACCTTGGCGCCATGAATATTCTGCTACGAACTGAGCTTCACATGCGACTACTTGAGCTTCGGGTTGTATTAATGAGTCCAGTTTTCGTCGCTAGTAATAATTCGATGCAAAAACTACTTATAGCGCTGAAAAAGCATTTCAAACATGAAAAATCTCCTTTCAACGTCTCTCGGCTTCAAGTAGTATGACAACCAATTTCCTTCCTTTTGAATGAACCCCAATGATTTTAGGCACTTGGAAAATACTGTTTGACTAACTCCAAATGTTATTGTAAGTTATTGCGTGCGTTCGGCATGAGCCTTCGTCGAGAAACAGCTCCAATTCTTCATCTTCGAACATTATCAGTGGGCCAGGGCAGGGCGTTCCTTGACTTCCGTGTCAAAATCTACACTTTTAAAGTGTTCACCGTAAACTTTCAACAGCAATCGAAGACTTTCAGCTACACATTTTTTCGAATTAAAGAAGAAAAGCAAAACTTCCTGCAAATGCTGTTTATTTGGCACGTAAGTACCTACTATATACTATGCTGACAAGTTTAGTAGCGCAAAAAGGTTATGTTGTTTACGCTTTGGCAAATTGATGCATATTCAAAACAAAAGTTAAATGACGTAGCTAAAACATGAAAGTAGTTACAACATTGCCATCAATTGTGTGTCTCTCAATTTCAAGTTGTACACCCTATACTAATTTAAGCTAATATCATTCGAAGAACTTTTTTTGCCTACCAACCATAGTTACAACTAAATTTACTTACTTCCAACGTCATTCTAATTTTTGTGTAGAAAAATGTTATCAATACAAAGTTAGTATAACTAAGAGTAGTTAGTCATATTTCAGATTTCAAATTTTACTTATTTTTTATACAATTTACACAATATATGAATATGCATTGTCATGCTGTTTCTATGCACATCTCTGGAATACATACATATTTTGAAAATATGATTTAATCATTTAACTCGCTCATTATTTCTACTACCTACACATGTAACTTGATTCGAATATTCATTCATTTGTACCGTTTCATAATTTGATTTTGTACTATATTATCTTATCAGCATCTGGATGCTAGGTTCACACCTCGAACAGATGGTTTCTTATATTCTGATAAGGCATTCTAGTCAGCAAATTACGTCTTTGCAACTTTTTTTAAATGCTGCTATAGTGTTTGCTTATGTATTTGCATGATATACTATATATGTCACTAGTAAATGGTTGCGTTTTCAGTTGTCAAGGTTATTTCCAAGTTTTATTATAAGTATACTTATTAAACGAAACTAAAACACACATCGTTACTCTTAAATAAAAACACATAACTAAAATTTACATTTAGTTATATACTAAATAGAATACACTAAAAACCCTAATACAATTGCATCATATCTCTGGGTGTAATCGTAACTTTTAAATATTTTAATTCGAGCCGATTCGGATCGATTCGGATCAATTCGTTAACGTTCCACGGATAACGATTCTTAATTTATTCGCAATTAACATTGCTCCACGTGGCATTTTTTTTTATGAGCACGTGTGTAAATATAGGCATTTATAGAGTTGGTAATGAGTTACCTGGCGACTGACTGGTGAAGGTTTATCGAGGCGGCCAAGACCGATCATCGGTTGTAGTGCCAGCTATAGGTAAGTAAGTAAGTAAGTAAGTAATGTGTTGCCGAGAATTATCTTCGAACAATAATGATGCTAATAGTCTGAAAAATTCAAGGATTTGTTGTGTCAAATCAGTTGTCAAGAGGGTCTTGTAGTAAAGAATAACTACACGAAATAAGTACGTGGAAACAGAATTTTTCGACGGCGTCTTGGCTTTTGAAGATTACCGCTTAGCTCCTGATTGGGGTTAGAATAAAACTGTGGCTTGTTGTTTTTGGTTTCATTTAATATTTATTGTAATAATACGGAACAATACACAATTCAAAGAGTACATTTTGTGTCCTTAATTTGTAATTGTAATGCTCGAATACATAAACATTTAAACTATGTACTATGTATGTATATATACATATACATATATATATATATATTTTTTTTTTGTTTTTTTGTTTGTTTTATATTTTTGGTTGGTATATTATATACTCATATAATATATATTATTTATTTCTAACTGTTTTTGTTTCGATATTAAATAGTTAAATATATTATTTGTTTGTTATTTTTTGCTTTGCTCAATAAACCCTTGGGTAAATCGCTGATGATCGTTACTAAGGAGTAAATTGTATATGAGATTATATATATATATATATATATATATATATATATATATATAGTATATATATATTGTATATATATATAAGTAATGTATATAGGAGTACATTATGCTTGTTTGTATGTAGTAGTAGTAATAGTAGTAGTATGCAAGAATTATTTTTTTTTTTTGTGTTTTTTGTTTGTCAGTTTTTTTTTTTGTAAATATTTATGCTTAAAATGTAAGATTGATTTTTTTAGATCATTATATAATATTTTTCGTATTTGCTTTTCTGCTGATTTTTTTGTTTCTTGTTTTTCTTTTACTTTAATTTTTATAAAATAGGGAAGTTGTTGTTGTTATCTGTTTGTTCTTCTTTCTTTCATTTTTTTTGTATTTATTACTAAAACATTTTCATTTCATTTGTATTTATTTTTATATTTCTTCAAATATTTCTTCTTCTATAAATATAAAGCAGTTGCACAATGGAACGACATGTGTGTGTGTTTAAAAAGACTAATAAACTGTAAAAAAAAGTTGTGAATTTCATGATTTAAATTTAGAGAGAGAGAGAGAGAGATAGAGAAATGATAGCAATCAAGAAAAGCAATTTCACAGTAAATTTGTGCAGATTTTCTTTTTCAACATAAAAATTAATGCAGAGATGACAGCAAATGTCTACGTAATGTGAAAGAAAGAGAAATGCTTGCAATTTTTGTTTTTCTTTTAATAAATTCGTTACGACATGGACTAAGACACAGCAAAAATGTTGAATAACTCGTAAAATTTCATATATAATTATTTATTTATTTTTTTTTTTTTAATTTTTTTACTTTGCATTAAATGCATTCAAATGTAGAAATAAACGGCAAAATGCATTGATTTTCAAAAACTCACTTTTGGCGCTAAATATAGATATATAATTTAGTTGTTCTAGTTGGTTTTTTCTTTTTTAGTTTTTTTGTTTGTTAAATAAACATGCATTCACAATTTTTTTTGTTTTTTCTTCAATATTTTTTTACTTAAATGCGAGTGTAAACATTAACGTGTACAATTTTTAAAACTTTTTTTCATTTATATTTTTATTACAATACAAAAAAAAAAACAACTACTAAAGAACATTTTTTTTGTTTGTAATTTGTTGTTATTTATTTTTTATGTTGTTTTGTTTTTTGTTTTTTTGTTTTTTGTTTTTTTGTTTTTTGTTTTTGTTTTTTTTTTTTTTTTGTAAACATAAGTACATATACCTGCCCCTAATTAAGTATATATATATGATTTTTCTGTTTAATATATTTATAGATATAATATACATATATGTATGTTACTTTTTGTTTGTTTGTTTTGTGTTTTTGTTTTTGTTTTTGTTTGTATAAATATTTTTTTTTTTTTTATTTGAAATTGTAAAATTGTTTTTATGTTTTGTTTTTGCTTTGAAAAATATCAAGCCTTTGGAATCAAATACACTAGAAAAATGTTGTTGTTGGTTGTTAAATTGAATAAAATACATATGCACCTAACAATATCTATATAAATATTATAAATATACCATACATATACAATAACTGTATACATATGTATGTATTTGTTTATTGGCGAAAAAAATTTCAGAATATTACTAAATTACTAAATATATAATTACTTTTATTTGATATGTTATCTTAAATATATAATATATAGACCTAATACCATTTTGTGTTGTTATTATTAGTTAGTACATATTAGATTATTTTCTTTCAGTGTAGTTACTGTTTAGTTCATGACAAAATACAATTCCATAAATATATCTACATATATTTATATATATGTATTTTAGCTTTTCGTTCAAACGCACCGCACCCAGTTTCTTCTCCAAAAAAAAAAAAATGTCCATTCATTTGTTATAAGTAGTTTCACATATTCTTTTCCAAGTGTACTATATGTAGATAATGCAGCCACGGCTTAGCCGTCTACAAAAACACAATATTAATTATTTTTCATTATCCATTTTTATTTTTTGTTATTGAAAATTCCTTTAAATCGTTTATTGGTTTTCTTTGGTTCATTCAAAATAGTATATTCTTGTTTTTTTTTTTTGTTTTTTTTTTTGTTTGATTTGTTTTGTTATATACAATACTTGTATTTGTGTTGTGTTTATTATATTTAAAATTTTTTGTTTTTAATCTATTCTGTTTGTCTTCTAAATATTTCAATCAACACAAATAGTACATAAGTATATTTAATAATATTGTTGTTTTATTTTTTGTTTTAAAAGAAGTGGCCAAAGCTTATTGTCAGAAGCGATTTACTATTTATATCTATTAAAATTACGTAACATCTCAATGTGTGTGAGTATGTGTGTGTGTGTGTGTGAACGACGGTAAAAATATTTATGTACTTTTTGTTTTGTTGCTGTTTGTTTTTTGCATGTACATATGTAAAATAGTTGGACACAAAAATTAAGTCATTAAAAATCTTGTATAAAATCATATATAATACTTATATACTTTTGTATAGTCATATATTCTATTTTTGTAAAATCTCATTTCAAATTTTTGTTGTTCGTAAGGCTATTACATACATTTAAATATTTTTTGTTTGTTTATTTCTTTAATCTTTTATTTGGAGATCGTTAACGCTTTCATAAAATTACGCAAAATATTTTGCTTATATGTGCAATTGTTTTTTTTTTTTTTTTTTGTTTTGTTTTGGTCAAAAATTTATTATAATTATTGTTTTTTGTTCGTCTATAAAAGGAAACAAAAAGGAAAATAATACATTTTTCAAATGTCGAGAAAATCGATTCATTGTTATAGAAAGTGTAGACTGACTTTTAATTAATCGTTAGTGGAGGACAGTGCATTGACTATGCAAGTGCACCTGTTCTAGCAACTGTTCTCATTCTATCAAGTTTCACATAGTCTGCAACAAGCTACTTTTTTGCTTTCTTTAGGACTATGCTTCTTCTAGTTTTAGCTTTATATACATAGATAAATATCTCATTTATGTTATCGTAGGTATATCATCCAGAACTTGTCTTCTCTCATTTATTTGCCTACTTTTTTGTGCCTTATTTTCACCTAGGTATTTCTATATTCGTCATTATCAATTCTCACCCAAAACTAAACCCATTCCGTTCTTAACTGCATTGTTTCACCAGTTTAAATCTCATCTTAAGCCCTTATTCACGAGGTAACTAAGTAACTTTTCTCTCTTAGGATCCACTAGTGTTTTATACCATTTATAAATTCATACAATTAAACTTATTTCCGGAAGCTTCTCGAAATGTAGATTGATATCTATAGGATAGTTATTTATTTGAGAAATATTTCAATTGTTGTGATTGCTTTTTGCTGGGTCATGTTGAGCGAATGGAAGAAAGCACTCCGGCTAGGAGGGTGTTTTATTCGAGCCCCGGTGGAGGAAAATGCTGAAGAGGACATCCTAATCTCCGTCTTACTTTACCTGGTCTCCGGAGAGACCTGACTGCACTTGACCTTATCAACTGGCGCCCGCATAGCACAGGCGACTGGCGAAACTTTATCGAGGTGGCCAAGGTGGCTAAGTAAGTAAATAAGTTACTGCGATCAATTCAAACTGCCCTGATATTATACAATGGAAAGTTTTTCTTATACAAATTTTCCAGCCACAATTTTTACTCTATGGCGAACTTTTGTCTTGGAGTAACTGAATTTTTATGCAATGGGATCAATGGGATATTTCATTCAATTTTTAAAAGTTCCAGATATTTTTAATATTCGTCAAAATAATATTTTATAATTCACAGCTTTTTATCTGACTTATAGGACTTGTGTGTGTTATTTATCTGGTGATGAAGATTTTGATTTATTTAATACTCCCTCGGAATCAAGAAAACTTTTCGAGCATTATTCTGTGCTAGCTTTGTTTTATTCGCAACAAGCTCTTCGTTAAGTATAACTAGCGGCGATAACTGCATGGCAAACAACAACAAAAGTCGGGGAGATAACGCTTATATTTATAGGTGTTATGTATAACTAGCATGTTCCTACTGTGAAAATTAGAGGAAGCTGCCAGCTGCTATTGAGCAGATTTATTGTGAATAACAACACAACGTTAATTGAGTTAAATTGAGTTAATAACTTGATCGTTTTATTCGCACATGGTGCAATTAGTTGCCGAATAAAACACTGCTATTTTTTAGACTAGAAATAAAAGTTTTAATAATTTTGGAGATCTGAATATCGTTGCCGTTGCCAGCTCGCTCCTCCATTTCTCGTTGTTTGAACTCATTTACCTTCGTTTACCTTCTTATGCTGATAGTCTATAACAATGAATTATTTTGACATGATTTCTCGCAAAATCTACTTATTTCCATTTGGTATTGCTTAAAAAAAAATTTTTGGTAGTAAAAAACTCATAGCTGACATTAGAAATATATAGATCTAAGTAGTACATATGTATGGGTATGTATTTATTGCTGAGTAGTGAAAGCTCAAGTTAATGGACACTCTCTTCGAAGCGGGGGGTACATGTACTATGCACTTAAATGGACTAATATTTTGTAATTGTAATTTTTCTAGAGCCGACCGCGTTCACTGAGACTTTCACTGCGCATGGAATTGGAATATTCTCGTACTACCTAAATTCGTTTCAAAAAGGTAGAATTAAATATATACGATATTTATGTATATGTAGTATGTCTGTATGTATTTACTATGTATATATAAGTAAATAGAATACATAAATCACTAATATTTAATGAGTTTAGAGAAACTTTAGGGTGTGCAAAAATTGTTCTTAAAATATTAAAATAATATATAAAAATTTTGATTTTAATACCTGATTGCATTTAACTGTTAATTGTGATTTATTCCCAAAAATGTGTGTTTTATGTTTTTCACTGATCATTTGTTAAATTAGTTTGCTTTTTTGTTTTTTTTTTTTTGTAAGTACAGGCAACACTTGAAAATTTTTTTGTTTTTGTAATGTATATAATTGTTGGTTTTTTAAATATTTATTTATTTATTTTTTTTTTTTGTTTTCAATATATCGTTATAAATTGTTTCAAAAAATTGTATTAATATTTAGCTTCATGGATTTTGTTGTTGTTTTTTCTTGTAAACTTTAATATGTAAATACACAATTCTACAATAAATTTCTATATATTTATTTATATATATATATATATATGTAAATGAGCAAAATATATGTATGTAATATTTATGTAATAATGGTTGTGTGTAAATGTATGTGTGTGTGTGTGTGTGTGTGTGTGTGTGTGTGTGTATGTAGGAGGGCACACACTTACGATTTTTTTGAAATACTATTGTGTAATTATTTTGTTTTTTGTTTTCTCTTTTTGTGTTTTGGTTTTCTTTTATAAAATGGTGTTTTCCAATTTAAAGTTAAAGTTAAAGTTCTTTGTATTTGGTTTGGTTTTGTTGTTTTTTCTTTTTTTGCTTTTTGTTGTTATAGGAAAACTGTGCAAAGTTTTTGAAAATATACATATTTCAATCATCTTCACTTCAAAAAATTTATTTTTTTTTCAGTTTTTTGTCTTATCAAATATCAAAGCTTTCTTTATATTCTAGAATATTTCTATTTATTCTTTTTTTTTAGAAGCAGAAAAGCAACAACTAAAAACTAAATAAATAAAACAAAAACCTTATAAATAAAAGAAAATTATACATACAAATATTGTTCACAACCCTTGATAAATAAAAAACACAATACATAATTAAATACAACACAAACGAATAGATTAAAATTTCATTCTTTCATTTTAAGAGTTTTAAAGTTGAAATAAAGCAATCTATGTATGTAGTCTCTTCAGTTTCAAAATGCCTGAAATTTTTGATATTACTCTGGTACATGAATATTTAAAGAAAATATAAAAAAAATGGATATTTTTTTCGTAGAATCGTGGATTATGGAGAGCAGTAAAATATTATTTCTCACTCAAATAAAACACACCAAACTTAAGACTTCAAAGGTTTCTTATTGCTCTACGGGCATTTGTCATTGCGATGAATTTTGCTCCAAATCGGATGCTTATATTTTATAAATTCTTCTTTATTGTAATTTTCTAACAAGGGCTCTGTGGTTCTAATGTGATTTTTTCGTTAGAAGAATTCCTCATCATTTTACTTTTAGGCGATCACCTTTAAAAGCTCAAGAGAATCACGGGGAAGCTATTTGAGGAATCCGAATTATGATAATCGAATAATCAAATATTTGTTACCCATCCTCATCATCATCTGGATTAATTCCAGAATCGAATTCCCTGTTCAATCGGAATCCCAATTTATAGATGTGGAATAATTGAAATATTAGATTAAAAGTCTCAGAAACGTTATCTCTTGTACAGGGTGTGTATTCTTTATGTCGGTAGGTAAACATTGAATAATTTTAACATTTATAAACCGATTGGCTTGAGTTAAACAGGTTTTTAAATCCGTCCACGTCGTTTGGAATACGGCCAAACAGTCACTCGAATGGTTGACACTGAGCTTGATTTTTGGATTAAAATCGCACAAGCAAAATTTGCCGCATTTGGGGAACGGAAGTCCATGACCATGACCATTACATAACCATGGATGTGTGGGGTCAAAAAATGGCGACATTGACCCCTCCGGACTTCTTTTTGTAGGGTTATTTGAAAAGCAAAGTTTACGCCAGCAAGCCTCAGACCATTGAGGAGCTCAAGGCAAACATTCGTCCCGAAATCTTCGCTATACCGCTCGAGATGCTCGGGAAAGTGATGGGAAAACTCAGCAACAAGGGCACATTTTGCTTTGGTCAATAATGATTGATGTTGCATTCAAAAACTACTTAGTCTAAATAAATTGTAAAGGACCAAATTAAAACAAAATTCTTTATATATGGAAATCTGTTGTTCTCTTTTGAGTTATTCAATATTCACATACCGTCATAAAAGATGGTGCACCCTGTACATATATCAATTCCCATTTATTTCGTTATCTTATTTTGTGATAAATCAGAATTCTAATTTATTATTTATTTACCATATCTATTTGATGAATCATTAATTAATAAACAAAAAGATAACTAGCTGCAGGGGAAGCCTCAGTATCCTAATATGTATAGTATATTTATTATTCTTGTATGGAGAAATTGAAATATTTGATTATTCTTTTAACTTTATTAATCGATTACTGAATTCTCAATCTCAAACACGAATAATTCCATGATCATGCAAGTGCATATTTGAATAATCATGAAGCTTGATTA
This sequence comes from Palloptera scutellata, assembly GCA_958295655.1. Taxonomy (NCBI): domain Eukaryota; kingdom Metazoa; phylum Arthropoda; class Insecta; order Diptera; family Pallopteridae; genus Palloptera; species Palloptera scutellata. The sequence goes on along the minus strand of OY282449.1, from coordinate 111,398,733 downwards.
ATCGATTTCTTCGGTTACGATTAATGGCGCCGCCCACTATATTTTACTGCTCTAACATAAAAATTCAGTAATTTCATTTCAAAAGCATTAAAGATCATTTGCCATTTATTTCTCTACTCTATTAACTTTATTTTATTTTATTTTAATTTTTTCTTTCTTTCCTTTTTCAATACTTGTCATTATCATAAATAAGTCCTATAGTAAAAATTTTCCAAGCCATTCATTCATTTCTTCTTGTTGCTTTCACTAGAATGTTTGAATTTTCTCTAATTTAAAAATGATATTTATAAATAGGTTTTTGTTTTTGTGGTTTTATACTCTAAATATTTTCAATTATGTTTTCATATTTATTTACTTAAATTGTTTTGTTTGTAACTTTTTATTGCATCTTCGTTGAAAAGGGGATTTTATTTGTATTTTCAGTTAACATTGAATTCATAATTTTGAAGTAAGAGTTAGTGTAAGTATGTAAGTAAGTATTGTAAGTTTTTACTTCTTCTAGTTTTTTTCTATTATATACTATTTAATTGTAAATTTTCTTAATAATTATAATTATTTTCTATTGTTATTGATGTTTTCAGTTTCACTATTTTACTAAATATTGAACATAGACGAGTACAATAAAATGGAAAGAGAACCTTAATAAGTGACACTGCATTCGATTATCAGTTAAGATCTTGCTTCAGTTGAGTGTGTGTGTGTGTGTGAGAGAGAGAGAGAGAGAGAAAGGGAGAGAGAAAGAGAGAAAGAGCGAGAGAGAGAGAGTGAAGAAAGTGAGTGAGATGGAAAAAATTCATCTTTTCTTCTTTCGATATCGAAATAATTGATTTTAGTTCTTAGGCATTTCATTGCATGCATGAAAGTATGTAAGTAAAATTATGCTTTTATGTATTCAATATTTTACATATGGTATGTATATACATACATACGAGTTGGTATGGTTTATGCATGTCTGTATATACATATGGTAAATATTTGCATATGTATATATTTATTTGTATATCCATATTTTTATTTCTAAATACTTATAAGTACTCGTACTAACATAAAATGTGTAAATTCTGTTTTTTTTGTTTTTGTTTTTGTTTCTGTTTAGGTAGAGGATCGAGGATCATTGCTTTGAATATAGGACATACATACCTACAAGTATGTATATTATAGTAAGTGTATAACTATTTTTGTTTGTTTTGCCATTAAATATATTTATGTAATTTTTTAGAATTTGTTTGATTTTTTATCTCAGTAAAAATGAAATGCGAAAATCGATTGGCATTTATTTGTAAAGAAGAGGAATCTCCAAAAATTTTTATCAGAAACTTGATTCAACGATTAATCAGTTAGTCAGAATTTCGATTTAACGATTAATCGTTTAATCGGGATCTTGATGTAACGTTTAATCAAAAAACTTGATTTAATCAAATTTCGACTTTCAAGTTAAGTAGTTTCTAGTTAATATAAGTATTACATGCAAACCTGTTTATTCGATTAATCAATTAATTAAGATTTCAATTAAGTTGTGAATAAATTGCTTAACGAAAAAAGAAAAAAAAAATTCAACTCAAAAATTGTGGGTCGGCAGCGAATCGAGGTTAATAAAAATTTCAATTCATTTCGAAAGATATGCTTATTTTGCGAAAGCAATATTCGACCCCATTATTATAAAATAATACTCAATTCCAAGAACCCAAGTAGAAGCTCACTAAAATTTGTCACCCATTTAATACAGCACTAAACCAGCACATGAAAACTTTTGGCTTTTATTTTAGATTTAAGATTTGAAAACCGTATTGTTAGTGTTTATGCCCCCTTTTCCACACGACAAGTTTTCTTGCAAGCAAGTTTCCAATTCCATTTTTGTCTTGCCACTTGCTTTTCCACACAGCAAGATTTCTTGATCAATTCTGCTTTTACTTACTTTGCCTGACATGTCAAACAACGAACAGGAGAAAAGAAAACTTGCCGGTACGAGCAAGTAGGTACCAGCCCTCTCATCTTTCCTCTCTCGCCAACAAACTTACCCTAACTTGCTTTCCGTGTGGAAAAAGAGATTAAGTATAGAAAGGTTCAATAAAAAAATAAACGATTAAAAACAAGAAAAAACCTGGTATTTAAATTTTTTTTTTTCTACTTTAAGAGAGGCCAAAGAAATTATTGATTTAAATTTAGAATCATTAGCATTCCGAGTATCGGATTTAATATATTTGTTGTCTATTATGAAGTTGTCTTTAGCAGAATACCAGCTGCCGACGAGTAAGTATGTGGAGCTTCTAGTCACGGAGATTAAACTTGAACGTTTCATCCTTGTTTGAAACTTTTATTAATACTCTCGTGTAGAAAGCAATCAATTTTGAGAAAAGGCAATATTATTATTATTATTATTATCAAAAGTAATACATGCAATACATATAGTACACATAATATTTATTGTATGTATGTATTTATATGAAGAAGGCGAATTCATTTTTTCATTCTACATAATTGATTTTAAGGGGAAGACAGACATATAAAACTTTTAATACACAGAGCGAAATCATCGAACCGGTCGGCTCTGTTCGCTAAAATATTTAAAATACATCTACTTATTGTATGGTATTGTGCTACGGTTTACTGTGTTAGGTGTACCTATTTGCTATGTGAGGAGTGTAAAAGCAGCATTCATTCATTTATTAATACAATCATTTTTCCCGCGAAGAATTTCCCAAGTAACCGATATCAATATTAAGATTTACATGGTAAGTACTTATCAACCAAATCAACATTTCTCAGTCAAGTGCAAAAGCAACTTGTTACTATTCTCAGGCATATTACATATGATTTATTAATTTGTGTGATTTTTGTTTTTTGTTTTTTTGTTTTTCTTTCATTATTTTTAATTACACTTATGTATGACCCAAAATGTTACCATAATTAATTTTTTTTTTCTTTATTTTAAGTTATATACTCGTATATTCTTTTAATACTCTTAAGTTCTTAATGATTAATTTGGTAAATTGAATAAGTTTGTGTATAATTTATTCGAAGATGTACGTAAATATTTTTTGTTACATTTGTGTTTTTTTGCTTTTTGTTTTGCATTTAGAACAGAGTTGTTTGTTGTAAGGTTTACTTTACATTATTATTATTAATAATATTATTATTACATAAAATATCAAGTGGATGGAATGTTGTGAATCTAATTTTAATTACTCATTTTCTTTCGTTTTGTTTTATGGTAGTTTGCTTCTAAAGTTTCCAAATTTTATGTTAAAAATTCATAAAATTTTTAAAACATATACAATATAAATTTTGCTTATTTCTTTGTCATTCTATGTTATGTAAATGTTTATATGTATACAAATTGAAAAGGGGAATATTCTCGTATGTATGTCGTAGGTATATGAAACCATTTAGCATTTAAAGTATCAGATTTTCAGTAAAAAGTAATATTATTAAATAATGATTTGCTGTGACGGTTGTGATAAATAAGTTTAAATCAACTAAGTTTTCTAATCAATTTCTATGGGTAGCATCTACCATAATAAATAGAGCGAAATATTTAAAAATTAAAAAATGATTTAAAATATCATGATCGTTGTCCATAGTTTATTTTGATCAACGGGCTGTTTCGCGGTTTGGTAATACTCGCCGCGGGGGGAAAGAGGTTGACCTTATTGTAGGCCCCATATTTTCGAGACGTGTCTGTATCCATAAAGCTTAATGTTCAAAGTTTTCATAAATTTTAAAGAAAATTCTTCCTATAAATATTTATATTAATCGATTTTTTGTAAAAAATTAGCTAATGAGCATATCGAAAATGTGAGATATTAATTACACTGGCGTATAATGGAACAGAAAGTGTAGATCTGTAGATCTATTTATTTCATAGATTATTGTTTTGCTTTATACTTTTGCTATTAAATCCTCTTTTCGCGCTTTATCTGGAGCGAATTATTGCTCTGAAGTCTGACTGGCGCGGGACCATATAAAAATCGAACGCTCAGGCAGAATTCCCCTGTTCCCTCATTTTTGCTTAGGCCTGACTGCATTTTATTTATTTTTCTTTTCAGTCAACGCATTGTGAATTCAATCTAATCCATTACCATAGGTCTTCCACCTTCAGTAATGTTACACCAGATGATTACATAAATTAACTTGAGACCCTTAAAGCGGGAGCTTCTGGTCACGCGGAGAGTGTGAGCTGAGCTGTTCCTTAACAAGACATTCTCAAAGAAGTATACACTCGTCACGTCTTTGGATATTAGTTGGCCATATTCTGTTTTTCACCACTATTCCCGAATCTGTCAAAACAGTTATATCAACGTAATTCAATTTGTAAATCCCCCCAAAAAAAAAACACATGTTGGAATTGAAAAAGGCTCAAAATTAAAGATTGATGTGTTTTCGATGAAACAACTACACTTAAAATGGTTCCGATTGGATTTCAATAGCATTTGAGGATGGACATGGTTTTTGAATTATGAAGCTCGCTTCGCTCTCAAGTGCGAAAGAACATTTTTAACTTGAAAAGGTTAGAGTTACTAGATATACATATGAAAGATCATGAACCACATCTGATTAATAGCCTATATTTATCTTAAATTTGATACTGACTGATACGTTCTGCTGCCAAAAATATATTCACACACTGCATCCATTTTTACTTTCACTACCGCAAATCAAATCCGATAGCAGCTGATGTAGCCGATTTGGTGGCGTATTTATTGTATTTTTAAACAACCCAAAATTCAGTATTTGTTTTGTAAAATAGTTTTGAAAATTTAATTAACGTTTAAATTATGTACTAAGAAACAGATTTGGCCACTTCGTTTAAAAATTCATTTGTTTTCCAAAATGTTGTTCAAAATTCACACTTTTTGTCTATTGTAAGGTTCACAATAGCAACTGGTAATCTCGTGTCAGGTTCCGCCGAAATATTGGAATAAAAATGTTCGTCCCGTTTCTCTTTCATAATAGCAAAGTGCGAAGCGAATCCGGTAATGAAGGTGTCAATCTCTGGAATTAATTATCTATAAAGTTATGCTTATCAAGTAAATCGACATGTGAAGACTGGCAGTCAAGTTCTCAAAATCGTCCTGACTCTATACTAGGAGGAACAAAGCTCTACATAATAAGTATTCGACGTTACCTTAAAGTTGCAGCACTCGATTTGCATAAATTATGTACTTAGAATCGCTTTATGGTATAGTGGTGAAGGTTGCTACGTTAGATGAGTTACGCGGTACACTGCCTAAAAACCACCCTTAAGAAGGTAAGCACATAAGACTCTGTTGCAACATATGAGCTTCTTTTTTGATCCTAAAAACAAGTGAATGAATGGAACGCAAATAGCGATACTTATTTCACTTACACAAGGTAATCGAAACCAACGAAAAACACAACGACACAAACAAACAGTCCCGTCATTAGCCTATTGACTTGGATAATTGACCTATGGAAAATTGTTCCATTTGGAAGAGGCGCAAAAACACGAAGTCTTTCATATCGAAAACACTGATTCCTTAACACTGTAAACTTTTTGATACTTAATCGAAAAGACTTGACTGCTATTCAGATAAGAGAGCTTCTTAATTTCCTAAAAAGAAATAAATGATTCAATTGATTTCATTTTGAGAGATTGGAATTTTTTTTTAAATATAGTCAACACACCCCCTGTAAATACAGAGTATTGTGTTGATTGTAAGGAAGATTGATATGTGGGAGGAAGTAGGAGGGAGAAGTAGTTATGAGCGTTTGCTTTAAATTTGCAAGGGTCATAATAATCGGGGAAAATGTTTACAGGGAGCTTATTCCAAATACGCGCGGTACGACAAATAAAAGAACTTTCTCTGTAATGCGTAGTACGGTGGAACACCGTGTCTACTTGGAATACGTGAGTTCTGTTTGCGGCATCAGCTTGCGCATCTCAGCAGAACATCTACCGTGAAAGTAACGCTAAAACAGAGAGACGCAAGCCACGTTTCGACGATGTTACAAGGATTCAATAGAGCTGGATACTCTACTGTCTCCTATTAGCTTTATCGCTGGATGTTGGATACGGTTCAGGAGCTCCAGTTGCGTTCGTGAAGCTCCAGACCATAGGTTCACCTAAGACTTTTGCTGACACCCACAGGCAACCATTTTAACCTAAGCTTAACTAACTATGAACACATTTTCTAAATTTTATGAAAAACTAATGTACAACATTTTTATACAGTTGAAGTTGAATTGAGAAGTACATAAGTAAATTATTAATTTATTTATATAAAAGTAGAAAATCCCATAAGGGGCTGGCACCGCCCATACACTGCTACTTTATATATGCTATAACTCGGCTCCCTTTGGTTATTTTTTAACGAACTTTATGTGTTCAACTTTAAGCTCCATGTAACATCTGGGCGGAATTTTACAAAAGGGCGTGGCTCCACCCATGCACTACAATATTTCAAATTACTAAAACTCGGCTCCCTTTTGGCACACAGGGCTTTATGTGTTCAACTCTAAGCTCCATGTTACTCGTGAAGGTGGTTGGACAAAGGAGCATGGCAAAAAACTCAAACCGTACAGAGTGCGGTCAATATTACTGATCCATGTAACATCTGGGCGGAATTTTACAAAAGGGCGTGGCTCCACCCATGCACTACAATATTTCAAATTACTAAAACTCGGCTCCCTTTTGGCACACAGGGCTTTATGTGTTCAACTCTAAGCTCCATGTCACTCGTGAAGGTGGTTGGACAAAGGAGCATGGCACAAAACTCAAACCGTACCGAGTGCGGTCAATATTACTGATCACAATGAATTTGAGATAGAAGGTTGATTGGGAGAAGATGGTAACCATCAAATCAGTTTAGTTTAGTTTAGTTTACCATAATTAGATAATAAATATGTAAAAGAAAAAAATATCAAGTATCTAAAAATCATGAATAAACTTATCTAAGTATAAGAGTATCTAAGTATTTATAATTGCATTATGGATTAAAAGAAAATGAAAATATTGCAGAATATGTGAGTGTAATGCGAGGGAATTATTGTGTGAGCTTCCTTCAATTGCACATTGCCCAGACATAAATTTGTGTGGATTAGCCAATGGACAAAGCAGCCCCAAAGTAAAGAGCGTCATTTACGGATATTGCTCATACATTGGCTGATTATTTTCTCTTTCTATCAGTAATTGTATTGAAGTGTTTAATGGTCTCTAGCCACCAGAGTTGCCATACTAAACTTTTTGAGGATAGGTTTAGCCTCTAGCCTTAGGATATAGGTTTTTTTTACCTTTTTTCAAAAATTCATCTAGCTTTTTATTTATATTATATTTTGGCCATATATAACAACAAAAATTTAAAACTTTTAATTAAAAAAAACTATATCGCTTTTATGCAAATCTATAAAACTTTCGCATTTATAAATTATAGGTTAGTTCCCGTACTACCAGAAACGAAAAACTTGCGAACGAGAGAAACGACGAGAGAGTTATTTTCTGTTTCTTCGGTTAAACCCGTAAAAGTATCAAATTATCAGCTGTTATATTTTTAACGGTTGTTGGAAATTTGAAATTACAAAATAACTAAGACCACTTTTCCGCCAGCAAAGTTTTCTCAAAAGTAATTATTCAATTGCCTTTTAGTCTCGCCACTTGTTTTTCCTCACAGCAATAGTTCTTGAGCAATTTTGCTTTCATTTGAAAAAAAACGAACGTCAAAACTGCAAAAGAGAAATTGCCGGTACGAGCGAGCCTGTAACTGTCCTGTTGTCCTATTGTCTTCGTCCTCGCGCTTACAAAATCGTTTTCTCGAAAAAGAATAGAGGACTGAAAAATAGGATTAAGAATTATTGAAAATAAATAAGTTTTATTTAAAATTGAAAATATTCAAAAAATATGGTACTCGAAAAAGTAAGTATTCGATTTGAAGATTCTCGATTCTTGACGTTTTGTAAGTGTTTGAGAAGAATTGACTTTTTCTCGTTCTCGCACTTTTGTATTGTACATTTTTGTCTAGCACGGAGAGTATTTGTTGTTTACTCTCTTTGCCTATAAAATACGGGATCTGGCCTTCTAAAACACTATGTTTTCAAAGAAACTATATAACTGTTTATTCCTTTGCATTCCAAGTATTGTATTTTTTATTTTATGTTTTATAAACGGACTCTGTTTTACATTAAATAGAAAGACTAAAAAAAAGGTTTTATTAGCTTAGTTAGCTTACTTAGTTAGCTTACTTATTTAAGCCTTTTTTAACTTTTTTTCTAAAGAATTCTAGTTGTTTTTTTTTTCGAAAAGGTTCTAGCAGCAATACTTCTAACCATACAATGGGCGCCCATCATACTATAAGTCATTCTTGAGAAAGTGTTTGTTATAAAATGCTCTTCTCGATTTGTATTTCATAGTTTGCTCGTTTTTATTCACAATACTCAATAAAATATTGCATTTTAAAAATTTGTGGTGAGATTTTTGGGTTTAAATTAAAATTAATTTACTACTTATTAGTATTATATTTTTCTCTTTTCATTTTGCCTTTAATTGAAACTTTAAAAAAAAATTTTTTTTTTTTTTATGGTTTGTTCTCGAGTGTTCTTGTATATGAGTTCAAACAATTGATGGGTAAGTATTTAGCAATACCATATAGTATATGGTATATTTTTATACTACACACATGTATGGTATATTGTGTATGTATAAAGAGTTGTTGCCCTATCCATACACCATATTTTTAAAACATTTTTATTCACATTAAATAATAATACCGTAGTAAGTAGTAAGCAGGAAATGCAAACAGTAATTGTTAATATCTATTAATATTATGTAGTTTTTACTTGTATATAATAAGACGTATGCAAGTTTTCAAAAAGGTACATTAACATTTACAATAATCTATTTATAATATAGTAATATTTAATAAATTCACAAAGCATTTTTCACTAATACATGTAGTATGTATTGGTGTGTATGTATGTATGTATATATAAATTTTGTTTCTGTTTGTCAGTATAACTTTTGAGCCTCAATGTTTTTGTTTTTTGTATTTTTACTATTATTATTATTTTTATTATTATTTATTAGTTTCATTTTTATACAAAAAGAAAAACACATTAAACTATGCAGTGAAATTCAAATGTAAGTTTGTAATTATGTAAAAAGAAAACTCATTTCGAACATTTTGTTTTCAATAATAAGCATGAATAAATGATTGAATGATAAGATATTTTCTTAGTATTTTTTTTTTATTATTGGTTAAATTTTATATTAAGTTTTTATGTGTATGTATTGTAAAACGAGAGACAGATATGTAAGAAGACGACTCCATTTTGGAGAAAACTCACAAAGGTGGTATGTGGGTGTACACTAAATAAAATTGAACAAAATAGTCAGAGTTAAGATACAGCCGAGCAAAGTAGGGTTAAGAAATTATTTACAATGTAACTCGAAAATTGTTGTCAGCACAATGACATCGGTGCTCATGGAACACTGCCTATTGAAGGGGGAAAAAACACTAAAAGATACGGTCTCGCACGGAGAGTATTTGTTATTTACTCTCTATGCCCAAAAGTCCCGGCCATAGACAGATTCATTAGTCAATCCTCATGGTTCTCCATTCCGTAAATAGGGAGAGTCACGCCGCACTGTGGTATCACAATGAGCCATCAATTGTGCTTTCATGTAGAAGGCTTCCATTCCAATCTAACCTCTCCTAACTAGAAACTTGTCAGACATAAAACGAAAAAAAAGCCTCATGGGAATATAGCTTGAACTTTTATCTGAACAGTTTACATTACCATAGTATAAACGAACGATGTTGTCAGAGAGAATAACTACAAAGTCTGTAATTCAATTAGATCAGACACCACTGTTTCGGAATACATCACTATTCAGCTTTAAAATTTTCTGATGTTAGAAATAAAGGTTGTTTAAAGGCTGTAAAAATACAACATTCTTATATGAGTCATCTAGATTCAAACCCTCAGTTTTTTTCAACTGACTTTTGTGTCTTTTACAAGTTAAAACTAAGTAAGTTCTCATGAGTTTTAAGTATCAAATTCACCAATGAACAGTGTTGACAAATCTTGGATTTTAAAATCCACCAGAACTTTTTTAATAAGTTAGATTTTCAATTTCAAAAAATCACCGACACTATTTAATTTTTAGTGTCAATCTAATAAAATTTTTGTTTAAGTGGCTGTTTACACTGACGCAAGCATGAAAGACTGTACGAGAGAGACAGGTAAGAGAGACAGATGATAAGAAAAAGATACAAAACTTCTACATCCTTCTTACTATCTTACTTTTCTACCTATCTCTCTCGCACAGTCTTTCACACTTGTGCCAGTTTAAAAAGCCTCTTATAGAAATCAACACTGAGCAAACGAGAAAATGAATACGTATCATAAGGGAAAAATATTATTCAGCTACGAAGTCAAAGTTGTCAATTTGAAAATAAGGCAGTGCCATCAAATGACACAATGTCTTCAAGTCAAAAAACAAAAAAAAAAAAAAACAATGCAAAAAAGCACCGGCACCAAATGGAAAATTGTTAGCTTCTTATTTTTAAAAATTCACCTGATCTTATGGCCAAATCAATGACTTGGCAACACTGCTTCTTTGTTTTTTTAATTCTGATCACTTTTCTATTTCGTTGTAAGTAAAGAACTTAATTTGAGTGACTTATATTGATTTTAAACTACTCATAGTCCATATGTACATTGTTTTCTAGGTACTTTTCATTATTAATCACGTGAACAGCATGACAGCACGTTTTGTTTCTAAATTCATAATAATTTAATTTAAAAACAAAATTGTCAATGATGTTGGTTGGATCTGTCTTTTAGAATCTTGTTAATGAACTGGTTATTGTGAATTTATTTCAAATACTTCTCACTTCTATGTGGAAATAAATAATCATAGTTTCTAACAATGACTGGTGTTAATGCGATACGAATTAGTATCCGATACCTTTAGTCATTACTTGAATCGTGTCAAAGTATCATCAATGCCACCAAAAATATCTGAAAAAAGTATAAAATATGTACTTGTATCGTATGAAATTAGATGATATTTATTATGCTGCAGTGTTGCTAGAGAATTTATGAACTCGAGAAGATTTAACAGGAAGATTAGTCCACAGATTAAAACTAGTTAAATTTTTGATATCCACATACATTTTAAGTGCTCGCCACGGTGTAGTTGACTTGTATCGAATCATCATTGGTTATAAGTATGAGGCCTATGGCATCAAATTCAATACTCTGTGGATCTCAACTGTAATCTGGCTAAATGGCTTCTGAAGTCTAGATGAACTAGAAAGATTAAAACAACCTCTTAACCTAACCTAACCTAGCAATGACTGAGAAGTAGAAATTCTACTTTGAAAACCACAAACTCTCTAGTGACCATGTTCATTTTTGTTTACATTGTAATACCACCAAAAAAAATAAAACAGTAGACAATTTTTTCAAAATAAAATAATTTAAAGGTTAGAATCAAAAACAAAAATACTACAAGTAAATTTTTGTGTTTTGAAAAGTTAGAATTTTTGAGTAACAAACTAATTTTTTTATTAGAAAAACATAAAACATTTAATATTTTCACTGATTATATCCATTTATATCCAAGTCTCACAATTTTTTTCGGATAATTCAGAAACCAGACTAAATAAGAAGGAAATTCATTTCATATTTTCATATAAATATTTCTAATATTACATTTTTATTTTTATTTTTTCATTTTCATTTTCACAAAATCATAAGAACATTTTTGTTGTAACTATCACAGGCAGGGATTTAAAAAAAAATGTTATATATTTTGTTTAAGGAACAACAAAAATTTTAATCAAATTTAAAAAAAAAAACACAAACACATAAAATGGTGCCTAAAACAAAAACATTCAAAATAATTCCCATTTATGTACTTATTATGTCACTATTCCTCTTCAACTTTCTAACTTTCTCTTGAACTTCTTCGTTTTCAATTTTCGTTTTCGTTTAGGTTTTTGGTTTTTGTTTTTTGTTTTTTTTTTTTTTGGTATAAAAGTATTTATTTCTCATTCAATAGTCATACATATGTAGTATATAATATAGTATATATATCTATATAATATATTATGTAATAAATGGTGTAAAAAGCCTAAGGAATACAGTCACATCAGCACAAAATTTAGATATAATTTTTGAATATTTTCGCAATTGTTAATTATTTATTTGGTTTACAATGTGATAAATTTTTGTAAATAGTTTCTCGTTTGCCTAGAAAAACAAAAGAAAATATTATTTTGGTGTTAGTATTAATTTTTATTTTATTCTCTTTGTTTCGAAAAATTAAAAAAAATTCAAATAATTTATTTTTGTTTCTCATAAAAACTAGGAAAGGAAAGGGCTGCGCCAAATCGCACTATTCTTTTTGTTATTGTAATTAATTATGATTTTCCTTTCGTTATTGAGGCAGCTCTTTTTTCTTATAACTTTTCATATTCATATAATTTTATTATGTAAAACTTGGAAAATGAATTAATTAGTAAATGTCTATGTTACTTCTCGTTTCTTTTCCTCGTTTTGTATATTTTTGCAATGCCAATTATTTTATTTCTTTATATAATTTTCAGCTTAATTTCTACCATTAAAACCACATTGAATAATTTGAACATTAAAAACTCTACAACGTCAAAAGTAACAAACACACAAAAAATCAACACACAATCTATTTTTACTTTTTTATTTTTGGTTTTGTTTATGTAAATTTTCATATTTTTTTTTTGTCATTATTTCCTTATATATAATTATTATATTTCTAATATTTTTTTTAAAGCAAAAAAGAAAGAGATGTAAAAAACATTTTCTAACTAATTCATTTTCTCGTAAAGTAAGATTTACTTTTAATCTTTTATTATTTATTTGGTTTCATTCATGGCAATTATTAATTATTTTTTATTTCATAATTTAATTTGTATGGAAAACCGTTTCGTCGTCGTAGTAAAATTTGTAGAAATTTCAAAATTGTGGCAAGTCGTGCGTGTGCTGAAGCACTCTAAATATTCATTTAATAAATTAAGCTATGAGTAATTGTATTTCAGTTACGAAAAAATTTCATTAAATAATTAATATTGCAGTTTGATTTGTTGTTCTTTTCTTTTGTTTGTTTTTTTTTTTTTTGTTTTCTTTTTTCATATTTCTTAAATTTTTAATTTTAATTGTTTTTATTTATGCATAGTTTTCTGAACTCAATATTTTTCTCTTTAATATCTTTTGTATTTTGGTTCAAAGTGCGTTTCTATGATTTTTGGCTTTTGTAATTGAATTGTGAATTTGAATTGAAACGTTCTGCATTTTTCTTTCTCATAACTTAAACTTTTATCTTATTGATAATAATCTCGAATTCCACCTCGAGCATTCATAACTTATAGGGTCACAGCTGATATACCTACTGATATAGTCAGAAAGTCCAGCCGAAATCGAAGGACTTATGCTCAAATCTGTTAATGTCTGATAAAGCCTTGAGCGACCGAAAGATTTATTCACCATATTCTGGTCCCTAAATATATTGAAATAAATGGGAATGAGTTAGCCGACGACTGTTTCGTTGCAAATGAGAGGAAAGGGACAGTAGGGCTTGGATGCCTGCTAGGCTGAGATCCCTCATTCTTGACAGTTAAAGCCTGTAATTGAAGATTTAAAATCAAAACTAGCAGCTTTATATTTTGTGCGAAGTAAGACGACACTAATAATAATTACAAGTTTTTTTTCGAGGCATTGCCATTGGGAGGGACAATGTCTGTCGCTTTCGTCTGAAAAAATGAGACACCAGAGATGCATCCTACTATTAGACCATAACTCGTATAGGGCAAAATTTGCTGGGAAAGTTTTAACTGAGATCGCTTAGTGAGTTTGGCTTATAAGAATGCTGATCTATTGACTGCTGATAAACTCCACTCAATAAACATATATAAATATACATACTTATTCCATCACTTGCGGAAGCTGGGTATTTTATTTCATATGAAGAGGATACAGTTTGTCAAATTAGTCTATGTCCATCACGGAATCCTGGAAACTTTTAAATCGATTATTGCCCCGAATGATGCAAGATCTTCTTCGTCTGAAAAATACTCAGAATTTTTCTCCAACAAACTCTACTCCTCCTAGAATTCTTATTGAATCTGTTATGCTTAATATGAAAATGTACTAAAGTGCAACCTTTTCAGATTGAGTCCTTCAAGTCCAGTAGCATTTTTATATGCCCGACTCAATATATCGGCATTTAAAGAAGAGTGACTTTTAGCATGCCTTCCCCATATTTTTGATATCCCAACCAATTATGCTCCTCACTCCTATACCAAGGAGATTGTGACTATACCTTCTCTCGCAAACTTGTCTCATTTCTCAATCCCCCCCCCCCAAAAAAAATATTGCATTGGTATTGCAAGGTAACATTGCTCCAAAAAATTTAAAATATTCAATATTTTTGTGTAAGAGATTAAGACTTTACACTTCTTTCGTATCCAGCCAGCCCTTAAAGTCCTGATCGCCTACACATTCGCATGGCAATATAATTTTAAGATGACATATTACCGTTGCAAATATGCTCGAAGGCGTATCCTAGGATTGAATCAAGTGGTCCCTGTGGCGTATTGGGTAATGCGTTAGCCTCCTACGCAGAGTGTACGAGGTTCAAGTCTCGGTTCAGGCAAAATCAAAAAATAGAAAGAAAAAACATTTTCTACACGGCCTCTACACACCTCTTGACAGGCAATGGCAAACCTACAAGAATAAAAATTGCATATGAAAAGCTTTTCACTTCACCGTTCGGATTTGGTAGGTCCCTTCCATTAATGAACAAATATAATACGCACAAGAAGAATCGAAATATCATTTAAAAAAATATACCTCAAACAATATTCTAACCGATGCACATTACACCAGTTAATTTTTCTATTTTTCTCGAACAAGTGAGAGGGTGGCACCCAAGTACGACAGCGTACGACAGCCCTCTTCAATTTAAGAGAGAAACTCTTGTCCAATAGTTTTTCTTGCCAATTCTTAGTCGTAGCCCTACAACCCTACTGGTTGGGGGGAGGGGGCTTCTAGTTGAAATTACATTATCGATACTTTCCAATAATTCGGACATTTTATCAAGTAATTTTCTTTGTAATGGACAAATTTGACACCCGTTGGACGCTGAGATCTTCCTTCAAGCACTTCTCTTCAAACCTAAACCATCTCTTTGTAAGTTTCACTAACCATCAAGTTTAAGTTTCTTTCAATTCTTTCCATTTAGTGTGAGACAATTAAAACAGAACTGAAAAAAATTGAATGTGTGAAATGAAATACAATATTTCTTTAGTCTTCTACAGAATTGTAATTTTGGTTCTCATTTGGGATTATCTGTTTTTTTTTTTTCTTCTTTTTTTATTATAAACATTGTTATAAATATTTAAAGCCTTGAAATACAGACTGCAAACGTAAGTATTTTGTTTACTTACTCACTTTTCGTTTGTTGTTTCGTGTATGTATTTCTGGAAGTTGATTTTTTATTTAATTTTTCATTGATATACAAATAAAACTTAGATTCTTTTTTTTTCTAACATTACTAGATACTTATTATTGTTTTTGTTTTCGACTGATGTTGCTGTTGCTGTTGCTGTTGATCAATCTCAAATAACACACTAAAGTAACATTATTGTAGTTTTTGACTTAATTTTGTTATTTCTTAAATTTACATAACACAAGAGAAATTGTGTTTTTCGATTTTCATTTCCATTTTCATTTTTGTTTTCTGGTTTTTCGTTTTGTGGTTTTTTGGTTTTCTTTTAAAATTGGCAAATGTATGTATGTATACGAGTATATAGTATGTATATGTAGTATGTACGACTACGTCACAACAATACAAATTGTTTATACTATAATGTATGTATGTATGTAAGTTTTTTTTGTACGTATACCATATATAAGAATTTATGTATGTATATGTATGTATGTGTATATTGCCTACAAAAAACACAACTAAAATCGTAGTGTTAGTAGTAGTAGTAGTTAGTAGTAGTAGTAGTAGTATTAGTAGTAGTAGTAGTAGTAGTAGTATCTACTTATCGTATATGTTGCTTGTGTCAGTATGTATGTATGTATGTACGCGTGTAAATATGTAGTTAGTATATATTTATATACTAGTTACATAGTGTAATCTTTATAAGCACAAATACAAAAAAGAAATTAAAAAATGTGTTTAAAAACAAAAACAGTATGTATTTACTAAATGAATTGCAGCAGTAGTACATAGTTTGCTTGTAGTATACGAGTATATGTACTTATTAACTAGGTATAAGTACATATGTATATGCCTTCTCTATATGTACATACATACATCATATGTACACGACACTAGGTATATAAATGTGTATACATATACATATGTATATGTACGTATGTATGTAATTATAATATTGCTTCTTCGATTATATGGTATTTGTTTTTTCTTTAATTTTTTAAGTTTTTTGTTTTATTATTATTCTTTGCTTCTTTTTAGTTTTCTTTTTATTTCTTTTCCTCACTTCTACGTAGTTATGTTTTCGTCGTTATCATTACTTTAAAAAGTGCAAATAATTGTCAAATATTTACTTTTAATTTTTATTGTTATTTTCGTATATTTGTTTTCGTGTTCAGTGTGTGTGTGTGTGTGTTTTTTCAGTGTGAGTGTAGTAGTGTTTGTGTTTTGCTTCTGGTTTAAAGAACAATAATATTGGTCAAAATCTTAACTACTCTTGTTATTTGTTTGGTATTTTGTTTAGTATAATTCGTAATACAATAATATCGTAAATATTTTTTAGTTTTTAAGTTTATTAATGTAGTATGTATTTGTTTTTGTCGTTATAATGCAAGTACTTATATAGAAACGAATAGTGTGTTTTTTCGCTTTTTTCATATTTTCTTTCAGGAGAATATATAAAAACTTTATATTAGTTTTTATCAATACATAGTATATACATACCTACTAATATTAAATATTATTATTTTGGTTTTTGTTTTTCAATTGTAAGTCATTCTATTTGCTAGGAAAAATATTTTATCTATATTTTTGTTTTTGTTTTTTGTTTTTTATTTAACAACCCAGAGAAATGTATTTAATTCTTAATTATGTTGTGTTTTTTTAACATTATGCGTTTTTGGTTTTTTTTTCTTTTGCTTTGTCTGCCGCTTCTGCTTCATCTACAGAACAACAGAAAAAAAATATATTTAAATATTTTTTGTTGGTTGTTTAACTATTTTGTTTTTGTTTTTCTTTTGCATTACACTGAGAGAATTAAGGAAGAGGATGTTTTAGATTTTATTCACATAAGTAGTTTGCTTTCTTATTTTGTGTTCCGGTTTTTGTTTTGTTTTTTCTTTTTGTTTTTTGACTGGTATAATATTTTGATATATTTCAATTTGTTTTTTCTGTTTTCTATTCGTTTTTGTTTTATTATCTTTTGTAATATAATCCACAATGTTCTTGTTGTTATTGAAATGTTTTTGTTTTTCGTTTTTGATGATTTAGTTATTTTTTTGTTTGTAATTATTGACATTATTTTCGTTTAAAATGTAATTCTCTAAATATATATATCATTTTTCGTTTTGTTTAGTTTTTGCTTTTGTGTTGCCTTCAAATATTTGTTGTTTGGTTTTTCCTTTAAATTGCTAGAAAAATAAATATTTCTAATTGCTTTTGTTGTTGTTGATGTTTTTATTTTAATATTACGCTATTTGCTATTTCAAAATTGTGTTGATTTTGTTCTATATTTTCTTTTTCTTTCTTGGTTTTTGTTCATAATGTTGAATTAAATCCAAAAAACTTCCTTTGTTCTTAAAATCGTGGCACTATTATTTTGTTGTATGGTATTCATTAAAAAATTTTATTTATTTTTATGAATTTTTAATTTCCAACAATTTAGATATTTTCTCAACTAAATTTAATTATGAATTAAATAAATGTTTAACTAAAAAACAAAAAACCTTTGTTTTAGAAAATATGAATAAATATTTAGTAGCTGCATAGAATTGGGATTTTTTTGGAAGGATGCAGAGTGTAATTTAGCTTTGTGGTTTGAACTTGGTTCAAAGGGCTTTTTAGATCGCAGTGCCTGACACTTCGGTCTCCTCATAAACCTTAATGATAGTTAAGTAGATAAAGTTTCATGTCTTCATTATTTTGACAATCGATAAAAGCTTAAGTCACACACTACAGAACAAGTACTCCGTAGAGTCTGGTTTCTGTTTATAGTTTAAACTCAAAGATTAAGTTCAAACCTCAGGTTAAGCTTAAAGTTTAAATTAAACTCTTAGACTTTCATGTGAAATTAACCCTTAAAGCATTAAAAAAAAATTCGGTATAACTTTAGTTTTAGTCATTATTTTTAAGATTTTTTATAGTTTTATCTGTTGATATGTTTTTAAATTTTAAATTTATGTTTCTAGATGAAAACTCTTTGATATAGTTGTTTTGTTGTTCTTTTATTATTCGTTGAAATTCAAGCATTGAATTGCATTTATATTTTGAATGTGATTGAGTTTTTTATTGCTGTTTTTTTCATATTTCTGAGCTACTTTGGATTTGAATTAAAAAAAAAATTATTTAATTCTTAGCATTACGTATAAGAAAATATTTTTTTTTGGTGTGCATTACAATGAACATATAAATAAAATATACTTTCAAGCCAGAAAAATAAATCATAAATTAAATTAAATTCATTTGTATCTCAAATTTATGAACTAATCTACAGAAACCCATTGTCTATTTAATTACAATTAAATTTACTCAATGTATCATTAGAGTACTTGAACTTAACAAATTCGAAAATAATTTCCCAGATAAATAATCTAATATCAAAAATCAGTTATGGCGATATAATTTCCCCTGGAAATCGGGCCAAATAAATCTCTACACCTTTTCCTAAGAAAAGCCTACAGGGTAACTTTAAATATTAAAAAAAAAAAAAAAAAAATCTAATATATTTATTGATATTCTAATAAAATATATCAGCTTCGTTATTTTGCCTAGGTAAAAATTAATCATGAAAAATTGGCCAAAGAAAAAACTACCGAAGCCAGGTCCTAGTTTACAGCTGTATATTTTTCTCGAAATTTATTATTCAACCACTTATTAGATGAATCTTTCTAATCGATTACTAATTTGAAACATATTCTGCCGTATTCTAAATAAAATCACGCAGGGGATTTTCTTCTTTTTCCCATAGCACTACACACAACAAAAAAACTACCATGAAACTTTCTCGAACATGGGAGAAAAACCTTCCACTCTAAACACATTGGAAATGGGTAATATTATGATATACTATATTATGGTATTCCCAAAAAGCTTATGGCGGAAATTGACGGTTCGTGAAAAGTTCTGAGCTTTATGCACAAATTTTAACCTATTCTGGCACAAGTTTTATTAATCGCAGATAAAAAATGGATGTCCTTCTGAATTTGTTGGAGGCCGACCGCACACTGGATAAGTGTCGTACTGTTTTGGAAGATAGAAGAGATGATGTTTGTGCGCTTAGAGGGATTGAGGTAACTCACACGGGTCTGTGTTTTCCCGCAGGCACCTCCTAAAATCTCTTAGTTATTGCTGCTCATCAGCACCACCTCTTCTGCAAATGTTCCGAATGCAATACTATGCATTTTTAACTATTTTTGCAAATATCACACATACTATATACATATATATAGTATGATTCGGGCTTCCATTTGGAGTAAAAATGTTCTCCCTGAACTTTAATCTGTGGAAGTAAAATTAATGGGTATAGTTAGAATCGGGCTGATAAACTCACAATCCAACAACATTTCTGTGGAGGATTAAGCGATTATTCAGTAATATGAATAATAAATAATCGATTTATAATAATTCTATATCGAAACATGGAAATGCTTTAATTCTTGCTAAATTTAACAGCACTTACATATATTTCGATAATGGCCACTATTCCCGAATCCATCTGAGAAAAGATCAAAATTACAATACGAATGCCAAGAAATCGTTATTCTTAAATCCAACCAGATCAGAAAATAACAAGAAATGTGGAAATTTTCGAATCAGCTTGGAATTGAAGTGCAAACAAAAGAAAAAATTTAGAAAAGTAAATACTACATAGATTGTGTGCAAAAAAGGAATTAGTATGTAGTAGTTTATTTTGAAATAATTTGCAAAAAAAAAAAGTACCTAACTTAAAATGGACAATTTTTGTAGAAGAGCATGCTTCTACTAGAAGTAAAATAAGGAAAATTTTACGAGATGCCTGTAAATTTAGTGATAAATGCGTGAAATCTGAAATAGCAGAATGCATATTATTGGTTTCAGTTTTAGGGGAAATTTCAGAGGATGAGACTGGCCGCAGTGTAATTCCGACTTCAGTGACAATACTCAGCCGCCTAGTAGCCTTATTAAGGGTTCTTAATAAGCGAAACTACTTGCTTTTAATTAGAATAGAGTCCACCAGGACGGCCTATCAGAGTCCATTTCTCTTTAACTATAATCATTCCCTGAAAGGTTCATATTGTAGTCGCAACCATTCTGGACAATGTACTGCTTTTAGTCTAAGCAACACAAATGAATTTACTGAAAAAACAAAAAAAATTTAGAACAAACTATAAAACATATAAATAAAAAATGTTTGCAAAATTTTCTTTTTGTTTATTGAAAGATTGAAAAACAAAACAAGTAAAATTAATGTCTAAAAAAAACATAGCATAAAAATATAATAAAAAATAATTTTAATTAAATATATATGTATATGTATGTAGTTATAGTAAAATTAAAACTAGGACACAACGCATATGTATTGTATATATGTAAAGTATATATATACATATATATAAATATATGTTTATGTAAAAGAGGAAACGTGTTTTTTATTTTTTTTTTTTTTTTTTTTTTTGAGAAAAATTTGTAGTATCAACCAAAAAAAACGTACAAATTACCAAAATATATATATATATTTCCTATACATACATATGTATATGCCATATACCATATATGTATATACCATATGTACCTAACTGTTATTTTTGTTTCAACAAATTCATTTAATAAAAATGCTAAGTATAATATAATTAAAACGAATAAAAAAAATAATTTTAATTATAATAATAATAATAATAAAAATAAATAAAAATTAAAATGGTTTTTGAGGAACTTATACACCACAGGTAAAGCAATTTGTTATTATATTTTCTTTTTCGAATATATCATATATTTTTTTGTATGTTTGTTGTTGTTGTTGTTTTTAAGAACTACTTTTCTTTGTCATTTCTGATGTATAAAATAAGTAAATATGTGTGAATTTTATTTATTTCTTTGTTGTTTTCTTGCATTATTCAAGTATTTTTGTTTTGTTAAATTTCAAATTGTTTGTTTATGTAAAATTGCAAGTTGTATAATTTTGTTTTTCTTTCTTTTGTTTTATTTCCCTATATATATATATATATATATATATATATATATATATATATACATGTATATATGTATAGTTATAAATTATGAATGTATGTACATGTATATACTCGTGTATACATATGTATTTGTGTATGTAAGTATGTATATGTATGTTGTATGGGAATTAATTGGTTTTCTCTTCTTGCTAGTGTTGTTTTTGTTTTATTATTTGAAAACTCTTCAGCTTTTGGTAAAGGTTTATATATTTTTTCTTAATTATTCTTATGGAAACAAAAAAAAATAATAATTATTGTTTATTTGATTTTGTAGTTTGTATGAGATTTAAATACTTTAAAAAAAAAAAATGGTTAGTTATCTAATTTTATTTGTTTTTGTTATTGTTATTGCTGTAATTGAAATTTTTTGCTTTTTGATTTTTCACTATTTTGAATTAAAAAATTTGTTTTCTTCACTTCTAAAATTTAATTGTTAATCGATTGCTTTCAATTTTAGGTTCATTTTATTTTTTCCTCTTCTCATTTAATGCTAAACAACTCAAAATTATTGTTTTTTATTCCCTTTAGTTGAAAAAATTAATATGAAAATTAATTCTAAATAATTTTGATGGACATAAAGAAATACAAAATTATCTCTTCTTCATAGATGCTTAAAATTTATTAAAAATATTGTTTCATTTGATTTAGAATTTAATATAAATGTAAATTGTATTTTTGTTGCTTGTTCTTGCTCGTCGTTTGCTCAATTTAAGGTTAAAGTTTTACAGCTTAACTTCTTTGTTCTTCTTGTTTTTTTGTTTTTTTTTTGTTTTTTTTTTTTGTAATAAATTTTGCTTTTATTATTTGAATAAGGCGAAAAATATCATCAAAAAATTGACATACACTAGATTGTTGTTGTTGTTGTTGTTATACTTGTGATTTGATGTACATTAATAATTATTTGTTTTTCTTTTGTTTTTGTTTTTGTTTCTCTTTGAAATTTTATAATGTGTGTATAGTATATGTGTGTTGTATTTTTAATGTATAATAATATAAGTATATAATTTACATATAGTAAACATTTTCAAAACTTTTAAAGTAAAGAATTTTTATTAATTTAATTTATATCCGTAATAATAATAAAATATAATAATTATAGCTTTGGATTTTAAATTCTAGTTTTTTGCTTGTCAAATATTTTTCACATTACAAAAGAAACAAAAATATAATAAATTATTTCACAGATTATATATTTTCTTTTTGTTTTCTTTTGTCTTCCTCGTTTGTTTGATGCTTTTTTTTTTGCTTGTGTAAATCATAAAAAAAAGTTATATGAAATATGTTTTTTATAAGTAAATAATATTTTTTTTTTTTTTAATGGTATGACTAAATAAAAGATTCCTTTTTGTTGGATGGTTTTATTTTTATCTAAATGCAAAAAAATGTTCTAAAAAAAAAACTTGCAACTTTTAATTATCGAAAAAAAGAATACACCAGAAATATATGCGAGTTGTTTCTAAAGCGAAAGAGCCAAACATGAGTGTAGAAAAAAGGGTAGGAAAGGAGTACAATAGAAGATTGAAAAAGGATGTAGAGAAAGTCGTCGAATTATTACACACAGAAAATAATAATATTTATTAATAATAATAATAATAATAATCTATACAAATATCTTTATAGTATAAATACGCACTTCACATTTTTTTTAAATACTTTGATTTGATTCCCTGTAAAAAATTATGCGCACGCTCATAATACAAAAGGGCGTTAAGTTTAAAGTTGGTTTTTTGCTAGGAAATATTTAAAAATATTACCGCTTTTCGCTTTAGCTCAAAATAAAACACACACAAAAATATAAAACACCATAAAAACATAAAAAATTTACATTAATTTTACACATGTATAAAATCTTTGGCAGCATTTCAAGAGTTAAGAAATATTTTTTATGGTTTTTTTTTTAATAATTTCAACAAAAAAAAAAGTGTTAAAAAAGTAAATTTAATATAATCAATACTAACAGTTCAGAGAAGAATCCCGGGGAAGTTTTATTTTCGTCCTGCATTTTCGTTCGAACATAAAACTAGGTATTCGAACATTGGTATACAATATGGAAATGGGTTTTTGAACTCATTTAAAAGTAGATTTTAAGTGACGCCGTAAATCTGGAATTCCATTCCCAGCCACAAAATTGAATTACATTCAAAGTCATGTTGAATTATTTCTCATTCAGAAAATTATCTAAACAATAATTCGAAATCAATTGAATTTTCAACCTTTAGTGTCGGAATATTCATGGAAATAATTTTTCTCTAGCAGCATTTGCTGGTCTGAATAGTTATTTTCCGTTCTATTGCCAGTTCTGAATTTCACTTTCAAGTGAAATCAAAAACGCAACAGTGCAATTCATATTACAGCAAATTCAACTTTACTCTAAAGTGAAATACAGAAAATGGGTGATTATTGACGGAATATTTTAAAATTTCAATGATGGCAATTTTTTCCACCGGCACTTCTTATTCTGAAATTTTACCCAAAACAGCACTTAATTACTACAGCCACGAAAGCAAATTTCGAACTTAAGTTAAAGTTCCTCTTTCCTGGCATTTTACTACCAAGTTCAAAATTTGCAATCACAACTTTTTGATGTTGCGATAAGCTCGGCCTAGACCCTCCAAAGGAGAAAACAAATTTTCTATTTGATATTCTAAAAAAATTTTTTTTTTTTTTAGAAAGGCATATTTTGAGAATCATTTAGTTTTCAATCTGAATATTTCCTTTCCTAGTTCTCTTCGAATAATGCCTGGGAATAATGCGATTTTACAACAAAAAATCCTGGAATTCGTTCCTTCAATTTCGAATCTCGCAGTAGGAATAATAGGAAAAGGAATTCGATAATAGGAATTCGAATTCACAGTTTAATTTTGATAAAATTAAGAGAATTTATTATTCTAAAATTTTTAAATTATCACATACTGAATCTGAATTTTACTACATTTATTTTACTTTGCCTAAACACAAAAATAGAGTTTCAAACCTGATATTTAATCTATGGTAAAAGATGGCAAAATTGCAGAATTTACTAAGTTTCAAAAGACTTGTAGTGCATGAGAAAATAGGAGAAATGAAAAAGAAATCTGAATATAAATTCGAATAGAAATTCGAACACCACAGTTTGTTTCTAAAACTATCTCACTGTAAATCACTTAGTGTTCGAATATAGCAATAGCAATTCAAATCACAATTCCAAATTTTCAGGTAATAAAATTTCACTTTGAATATTAAAATGGAATTTCGAATCACAATTGAAAGTTTAGTTTTCGATAGATATTTCAGAATTTTACATTTCGAAAGCATTAAAGGAAAAAAGTGTGGGAGAAAGATTTCACACAGAACAACGCTCTGTGCATGTATGTAACTTAAACGGTGTAACTATTATTTATGCTCCTTCGCTTTATTGCAACAAGTAATTTATTTTTGAATTATTTTGAAGAGGCAAATACCAATTCATAATGAAAATGAAAGAGAGTAAATCACATTAAATGTCTCGATATAAATATTGTCGTATAATGTATAAAAAACAAGTTATGCCAAAAAAAAAGAATAATAATATTAATTATATTATTCTTTAATGAAACTACAAAATAAACCAATTTCGTAATTGTTATTTTCGGTTTTTTTTTCTATCATTTTGTGTACATTTTGTAAATATGTTTTCGTTTTCTTTTTTTTTAATAATAATAAAATGTGTAAAATGTAAATTTAAGGTAAATAGTTTTTTTTTGTTTTTGTTTTTAATAATATTAGCGTAGTTATTGTTTTTTGTTTGTTTTGTTTGTTTTGTTTTTGTAAATAACTTTAATTAATGAAAAAATATATATAATTAACAATAGTAAAATTTATTTAAAAATATTAATAAAATTGTTTTTTATTAATAAGTAGTAATAATAATAAAAAAAAAAGGTGGAAAGAGTTAACAATTACTTTTTTGTTTTGTTTGAAGCGCATAGCAATACAGTGGTGGCAAAAATGATTGGCAATTTGTATCTGTGTTGGTTGGTTGAGAATGAGAAAAAAGTGTGAGAAGTGAAAAGTATTAAAGCGAAACAAAAAATATCCAGAGAAAATTAAAACAAAAAATATTAAAGAAATAATATTATGACTAGTTTTAATAATAATTGATTAATAATAATATGCTAAATATGGCCAGTTGTATAAAATTCAATAACAGAGCTGCCATTTTGAGAAAAATTTATATTTTGTGTATGTTTTTATATTATGTGCTTAAGGAAACAAACTTTATAATTTGTTCTACAATATAAGAGATTACATTTTGATTGTATACAGAATACGTACATATACATGAAATTAATTCACAATTCAAAACAATGTAATCGGAGCGCCAATGGAATTCATTTTGACTACATGAAATAATAAAAACTAAGGATTTGACTACCTTGGATTACTAATGATAAATATCTTTTCCATGTCCATGTGTTCGCGATAACAATTAGAAATTAAACACTATGTAAACGGCGTATATTAGTTCAGTTTAATTACTTTTTCATTACTGGAAAATCACGTGGATTACTTTTTGACTTTTTGATTACTTGAACTTGACATATTTTAAAATTAAAATTAATCAATTTATAATCGAAAATTAGTTCAATTACCTTCCGATTATTAGAAAATGCATGAAATACATTTTGATTACTGTGGATAACATACATATATGAGATTTTGAAATGATAACTATTCAATTTGTAATCATAAATTAGTTTAATAATTACTTTCTGAATACTCGAAGATTAGATGAATTTCTTTTGGTTACTTTATCCGAAATTGGTTGTAATCGAAAATCAGTCTAACTAATTTCTGACTACTCGAAAAATAAGTGAATTACTTTCTTTTTTGATTACTTCAAATTTCACTCTGTTTCAACATATTTTGATAATTGTTATTCTGTTACTTTATCCGAAATTGGTTGTAATCGAAAATCAGTTTGACTAATTTCTGACTACTCGAAAAATAAGTTAATGGCTTTTTGATTACTTCAAATTTCAATCTGTTTCAACATATTTTGGTAATTGTAATTCTGATTACTCGTATATCAGTTAAATAACTTTTTGATAAACTCAAATAATCAAAGGAGTTGTTTTGAGTAATACCACGTAAAAATCTATTCAACAATACAAAGATTTTTCAGTGACTCCAAAACGAAATTTCTTATCAAATAATCAACAAGAAATTTAAAGCAAAGCATTTCCTTGACTATCGAAAGTAATCTCAAGTAATGCTAATAAAATTTATGATTTATGCTAATTGGAGTTATTTAAATAGCAATATATAAAAATAGAGTGAAAATGTTTATCAATTCGAAATGGAATTCTAGGTAATCTTAAGTAGTTTGTTGTTAATGAATCTCATTAATAAGATTGCTAATGAATAGTAACACAATTTATCATTGTTAAACGTTTCGGTTTTCTAATATCTTTGTATTTTTGTATACATATTGCGGTAGTTTTCATAATTAATGTATGTATGTTTTAATAATCACTACTACAGGAATAGTTAATCATTATGTTTGTTGTTGTTGTTGTTGTTGTTTGTTTTCTTTTTTTTTTTTAACGTTGATGCAGTGTCAATCAAAATTTTTCAGATATCGCTATAAAAAATTTGTAAAAACTTTGTATTTGGTTTTTTCTAGTTTTTGTTATGATTATTATTTACGTGTATAATTTCAAAATAAATTCATAAATTTTTTTGAATTGCTTTTAGTTTCTGTTATTTTTCTGTGTTTTATTTTCTTTCTTTCAAAGAAGGCAGCAATGAGAATTTCTTTCTATAACATTTGCATTGTTTGTTTTAATTTTTCAAAACATTTATTTCGAGAAATACTTGAATATAGAAATTCTTTTCACAGTTTTTGCATTTTTGAATTTTAATTTTTTGTTTTTTTTTTGTGTTTGAGCCACCACTATATTTACAGACAACAGTAGTACGTGTGTGTGTGTAAAATTCTTAGTAATACAAATTAGAAATATGAAGAGCTAATATGTAAAATTAAAATATGAAATAACATAGACAAAATTCAACAAATTATTATTATTTATTATATTACAAAAAATCAAAAAAAAAATATATATATATATGAGAAACGAGATTCAATAAAAAAAAAAGATCATAGCTACGTAGAATAAAAAACAAAAGCGTTTTTCGTGTTTCTTTCATTATGAATTGAATTAAATTTTAAAGTACAAGTTACACTCAAAAAAAGTAAATGACTTAAGGGCTAGTCAAAAAATTGTGTATATATAATATGTTAATTCAAAAATTATTATTAATATCATTTTACGTGTATATACATATAATTGTATGTATTATGTACTTATATAAAAAAAGCGCAAATCATTTTCTTTTTTCTTTTCTTTAAATTATATTTAAACAAAAAAGAAAACATTTTTTGTAAATATTAAAAGTTTTAGGTTTTTATTCGTAGTTTACATAAAGAAAAAAATGCTCAATATAAACCATCGTTTAAACGATAATATTAAATTATAATTAAAAATTAAGTTTATATTTTCTAAAAACAAAAATATCAATAAAAACACAAATTGTTGAAAGTTTTGTATTGTTTGTTCACAAAATTAAAAGTAAACAAAAACATGAGTTTTGTTTGGCAAAACTAAAGAGAAAAAACTGACAACAAAACTAAAAGAAACTTAGCTTAAAAATAAAAGCGCGTGGAATTACAGTTTGTGTGTGTATGTGTATGTATCCATGTAGGTGTGTGTTTGATTTAACAAAAAAATACAATTATTACAAACAAAATATCTACGAAGCAAAATTTTTAAGTATATAATTTATATAAATATAAATAAATGTTAATTTCACAAAGGAGAAATGCTTTCTTTATCGTTTTGTTTGCTCTAAGAAAAGCTCTAAAAATAGAAAAGAAAACAAAATAGTAAAAATAGAAAACAAAATAGTAAAAATACACATACATATACTTAAAAAAAAATGACTTGAAGCGATTCATTTTCTTTTTATGCTGTTTTCACATTTTTATTATTAAGATAATTTCTTGTTTTCAACAATTATTCACATTGTTTTAATTCGACACATCGACGTCGACTTCTGGCATAGTAAGGTAAGGTTAGGAGGGGCGAATGTTTTCTTGTATTTGACTTATTAAGCGTATGCGTGTGTGTGGTGTGTGTGTGTGTGTGTTTATCGGTGAGAGGAATTCACACTTGGCTTGTTAATTCATTAGTGGTTAATCTTTATATTTTTAAGTGCATTTCTTTTTAACTTAATTCGACAGTTTTACAAAAACAAAATACACGTTAAAATTAAAAAAGAAAACTATAGATATTTAATTATTTAACAAAAACGAGACGAAAGAGTTAATACTCAAATATAGCAAAGAGCAAATACTCTACATCATTGTTTAGCAGTCCCTTGCACGTAGAATATGACGGTTACGAGCATCCCATATATAATACATTGAAAGAGAGAAGCCTTCTAAGATATTAGCCCATCTCTGCTCTATAGCATAATGGTGCTTAACAGTGCTTTGAGAGCAGTGTTGCACGCACACACACACACACACGTTTGGACACAACCAACAAAATGCTAATTTTGTTTTATGTATACACAAATATTTTCGCCCGCTAGTTTTTGTTTCATTTCTTTTTTCCAATTTTTAAATATTGATTTATTTTTCAAAAAAAAAATTAAAGAAAAAATAAACAAAATAATTGCAATATAAATTTAAATTACATTAATTTGTAACTACATATATGCATATACGTATATATAAGTATATATGTATGTATGTAAACAGTTTTATAAAATGAAAAAAAAAAAATTAAAAAAAAATTATAAATGAATACAAAAAAATGACAAGAAAAATATTTGAAACACAAGTTTGCATTTTTAAATAAAAATAATAATATGAATATGAATAATTAATTGTAATAATAATAGGTAATATTAAAAGTTTTTGTTGTTGTTTTAATACAATAAAAATTATGTGTTAAATATGTAAATATTTTTTTTTTTTTTTTTTTGTATATTTTGTTTTGCTTTCATTAAGTTTAAAATAACGAGTAAAATAATGTCTTGGAAAACCAGCCTTATTAAAACGGAAAAAGAGGAATATAATATAAATTTTTTTTAGCTATTTTGTTAACAGCTTTTCATCGTTGATTGATGTTGTTGCTGTTCTAATTCTCGCTTTCGAAACTCAACGCATTTTTATTTTGTTTATGTGTGTTATTATAAAAATTAAAAAAAACATTACCAAAAGAAAAATTACTTAAACAAATAATATATATATATATATGTATGTATATGTATAATTAGAAAAAGAAAAAAAGAATGGCGTTCTCTTTTTCTCATTGGTTGTAAAGGAATTGCATCATTTTTGATGTTGTTGTTTTGCATTTTTGTTTTGCTTGTGTTGTTTTTCATGGTGTATGTAAATAATATTTATTTATAATATGTATGAATTTTTTGGGTGAACCAAAAACAAAATTATAGTAATATTGAAAGATGAAATAAAACTTAAAAAGAGATCAAAAAATGTTTTTTTTTTTGTTAGTTTTTGAGATTGTAAAATAATGAATTGTTTTTTGTTGTTGTAGGTAGTTGTTTTGTTATTGATGATTTTCGAAGCGCGTTTTCTTTTCTGAGTTTTTTATAAATATTTTTTTTTTTGATATTTTCTATTTAATTAGTTTATTTTCAATTTGCGCCGCACCCCAATACCTGAGGTTTAATGACGACGACTAAAAAAGGAAGATAGGGGGAGGAAAAAAATCTCTGGTTTTAAAATTCGTCACCGTTCATTCTTTAATTTTTTTTTTTTGTTATTTTCTTTTTGGCTTTTGGCAGCATATCTATAATAATAAATTCAAAATTCTATACGCTCCTACTAATATTTTCACGCTTATTCACTTCTACGTCGTATGTGTACATATGTATGTATATCGAATTATATTCAACCAAAAAATATATTATGTTTATCCCTTTTGATATTATTGATGTTGTTGTTATTGCTGTTCTGGTAATTGAAATTTTTGTTGTTGCTGCTCTTGATGTTGAAGTTACTGTTATTATTTTTGCAAATATTATAGTTGTTGATGTTGTTGTTGTTGTTGTTGTTATTGCTGCTGCTGCTGATGCTGATGCTGCTACTGTTGTGGTTATTGCTGTTGACGTTGTTTTTCTGGTTGTTGTTGTTGTTGTTGTTATTATTATTAATCGTTTTAATTTGCAATCAGTGAACATAGAGCGTATTAAGCACAAGAACATGATGATTATTCTTGGCCAATGTAACAACATATCCTTCAGACGTGATTTTCAAGCCGCAACAGCGTGAGACCTTTACATTGTTGTTGGAAAAAATTGATTAGAAAAGTCAAATTATAAAATAAAAGTAGGTTAGGTAATAATAAAGATATGGAATATGAGGACGCATATTTTTTCATTTTTCATATAAGGAATAAGATTATTTTGAGTTAACTTATTTTAACATGTGTCAATAAATTTTTTTTTTCGTATTTTATTTATTATTAGTAACACATAATTTTTATGCAGACATAAAAGATGAGAGTTCCGAAGGCGAGAAACAATATAATCGTCAGTTATTTTTGAATTTTGAAACAACCCGTTTTTTACGGTCTAAATCGAACGGCATCGAACTTTTTAAAGAATTCACTGAGGTCGAAAAACCCTTTCGCATAGAGCATTGCCGCTACTTTTTCGTTCTTCAACTGGTCAATGGTTGTACGATTGTAATAAGCCAAAAATGCATGATTAAATCAAATTGCCGTGCATGATTACTTCAAATTGCCGTGCATGATTGCCTCAAATTTTCATCATATTTTGCCTTGAGAAATATCCGAAATAAGCATTTTTAGGCAAATACTTAAATTTATAATAACATTACCACCAACTTGATTATAATTGGCAAATTTCTGGATGCTGTAAATGAGTTTCTCTAAAATTGGTACTCATCACTCACCACTGAAACTCAGATTGGTTCGTATTATTAATAAACTGATTGAAATAAGTGCACTCTTCTCTCTCCCTTATTTATTAATATTAATAAAATTACGCTCAACTTCACTCACTATGCCCTGGCCACACAAGATGTACGTTGATTTTATCGGCTACCTCATTGAGTAAAAGAAGACTACCAAAAGCCTTCTTGGAAGTCAGTGATATACTAGCTAGGAATCTGATGACAGGTTAACTGTTGCTAAATATGTGAATATGACATCATGAGACTTTATAAGATGTCAGCCTATACTGTCTGCATAAATGTAATGTAATAATAATCTACTAATGTACTCACCTTTACATGAGGGCATTCAAATTCCGATTGCAATACACCGTCACGCGAATAACAAGCAACATGGAAGCGATTTCCATGTGAATCTCCAATAAGAATATCACCAGCATTTGAGATATCGATACCGTTGGGGAAGCAGGTAACCTTTTCATTGCCAATGCGATACTGGAAGGTGCCATCCTCCTGGAAGACAGCAACGCAGTGTCCTTTGAAATCACAAACATAAAAATCGTTGTCTGCAAAACCGAATTAAAAGAATGAAAAGAAATTAGATGATTAGGCGCCAAATTAAAGGGTTACAACATTTGCCTCTAATAGCGATGTCCGATGGTTCTCGCATATAGTCACTGCAATCGAACCAACGCACCAACTCGCCATCTTCCGAAATGACAAAAACTGTTGGTGAAACGCTGTCGACAGCGACAATGTGACCCTTGGAGGTTACTGCCAGACCAGCGACAATGTCAATGTATCTATGCACAACGACAAGATTACATAATTAAGTAAATTAGTTTTTATATAGTAATTGGTATGTGAAGATTGAACCTCTTACCTGATGGCAATTTTTCGCATGAAATGTCCGCTCTTCGAAAAGATCTGCATACGTGAACGCTCGTTACCGCGATCGCAAACTACAAACTTGCCATTAGTATGCATGACGGCTACTTTGCGCGGATACCACAATTGACCCTCCTCCTTGCCAGGTACGCCAAATTGAAATTTAAGTGTGCCAGTCTTATCAAAAACTTCAATGCGATGATTATTTGTATCGGCAACGATAATCTCTTCATCAACGCCCAAACAGAAGCCGTGTGGCGAATTGAATTGACCTTTCGATGTACCCAGCGAACCGAATTTGCAACGTATTTGCATGGGTGTAGCCTTGTTGCGACCGGTAACGATGTTAGTGCTGCCAGGTGTGGCTGCTGCATGGAAATTACTGATGCTCATGTCATCAACGCCGGGACCACCAAGGGGCGCTAACGCTGAAAGGCTCGGTGAAGTGGCTGCGGGTAAGCAGTAATCTGGTAATAAACAATCAATGCCGGGTGAGGGTCCACTCGATAAAAGCTGATTGCTTGTCATGTCTGTGTGAAAATCTACTTGTAATATGCCAACAACAACAACAACAGTAGCAGTGACAGTGGTAGTGATAGATTGATTGTAATAGTTGCAGTATTGGTAGCATTGATTGATGGGTTGTGAGCATGATTTGTTGGTGGTAGTAAATAATGTAAGTGAAATTGTGATAAAAGTTAAAAAGCGATGTGATGGGCCATAATGAAGGTGAAGGAAATGTAGTGGTAGGCAGGTATTAATGATTATTTATGGTTTGTTGGTTGGTTGGTTGGTTGGTTGGTTGTTGGAGTATAATTGTTTGTTGGTTATTGGAGTAGAATTGTTGGATATGATATTTTTTGTTGCGGTATAGAACAAATTCAACCAAAAAGCAAAGAATTCCGAAAATTAAAAAATAGAAAGGAAAAAAAATTATAAAATATAGATATAAAACAAAATTTCAATATAAAAAGAAAGAAAAAAAATTGAAATAAATAAACTTAATTGCTTCAACGATTATTCACAATCTCAGTATTACATCTGAATACAAAAGAAATTAATTGCGAAAGAAATATTAAATCAAAATTGCAATATATGTATTTGAATAGAAATTTCAAAATTAATTACATAAATCTACAACAAAAAACAATAGTAAGCTAGTTGTAGTAGCCGAC
Organism: Palloptera scutellata; assembly: GCA_958295655.1. Lineage (NCBI taxonomy): Eukaryota > Metazoa > Arthropoda > Insecta > Diptera > Pallopteridae > Palloptera > Palloptera scutellata. The sequence goes on along the minus strand of OY282449.1, from coordinate 111,365,277 downwards.
AGTGGACGGGGTTGGATAATCCAAAACGAGCTAAAGCATATGCAAGTACTACATAACTCACCATTATTGTTTAATCCCAGCTTGGCCAAAGCCTGTAAATTGTTGAAGGCGCGTTGATCACCCGATAGAATATCAGCAAGAATTATAGATTGATTTTGTGCTGGTGAGTGCAAAACGGACTGATGGTGACCATTACCGGCACCGCCACCAGACAGACCATCATTCAAGCCGTCCGGAGTATTTTCAGTCAAACTGGCAAGACGAGATAAATTGTATTCGAGCATACTGTTGAAAGCGGGTGGTGCACCACCGCCGCCACCTGCGCTACCATTCGAGGAACCATTGAGACCACCGTTTAGGCCACCGTTAAGTCCGCCATTTAATCCATTGTTACCATTTAGACCGTTATTCATGCCACTAGTCAAACCGTTGAGGCCTTGGCCCATAGTTGAATTGAGTCCATTGCCGTGCGATGGACCGTTGAGACCATTGTGTAGTCCGGCTCCTCCGGCACCAACACCGTTACCAGCAACATTGACACCACTACCGCCACTCATCAGGCCGTTCAGATTGCCGTGTCCATTGGGGCCAGCGCCATTGCCGCCACCACCACCCACTATTCCTCCCATAGAACCTGCCATTCCATTGAAGCCACTAACGCCACCATGCGATTGCGACTGGTGTTGGTGTTGTTGTTGTTGTTGTTGCTGCTGCTGCTGCTGCAGTTGCTGTTGCATCTGATGATGATGTAATGCCGATTGCTGCTGCTGCTGCTGCTGTTGCCGTTGCGGCGGTGAGTCGGGGGTGAGTACATTCGGCATTATGAATCCATTGCCCAATACGGACAAATCTCCATCGAATGAGCTCTGCATGGACGTAGGCAGGGAAATGGGACTGCTAGCGGTCACCGATGAGGCCGGTTGGCCCTGCGAGTGATTGGAACTATTCATGACGTTGCCACGTCCATTCATCATGTTCGGGGGCATACCGGGCAGTGTGGGTGGCGGGGTGCTCTCTTTGGGCGATGGAGGCGTGGACTCAGTACGGAATTTACCAAATGTCTCCCGAGTAACTTGCTCGAATTTATCCGCTTTCGTGTCAAACGTCAGCGAGTAGTTAATGTCACACTTTGGCGTATTATTAATTAAATTAATAAATTGAGCACTGATGAGCTTCTTCAACGACAGAAATTCGGAAGCATTAGCCTGATCAAGTACGCGCATGGTAAACTTACAGGTACCCTCAATTTTACCCATCGTATTCTCAATGTTCTGCAATAGATCCATGATCTTCAGCTCTCGCTCTGAATGGAGTTTACCCAACTCTGTGAGTGATTGATCACGACACTTTTCCAATATCTTCTTGCAGTTTTGGAACGTTTCCTCAATGCTGTCGCGTGCCGAATCATGTTGAGTTTGCAGCTCATTAAGAGCGCTGGACAGATTAGCTGCAGCAGAGTCACAATATTGCACCTAAGACAAATAATAAATTTTTTATTTTTAAATCATCGCCCCACTGTTCTTCTCACCCTATTTCCTCTTACCTTCGATTTGGCCTCCTTCATTAGATTTTCAACATCGCCACGTACCGACTTCTCAGCCATGGCAATAATATCGTAGTGATGCTCGCTACCTTTATGATCAGCAATGAGACAATCATTGCATACCGGAATCTGGCAATTAAAGCAATAGTACTTCAGATTCTCCGCGGTGTGCACATTGCAGAAGAGAGGCTTATGAATGGTGAGTGGTTTCTCGGCGGTTGCCTTTTGTAGGTCTTCCAACTTAACCACTTCATGATTCTCGAAGCAGCGCATGTACTTGTGGGCATTATCACAACCACAGCACAAAAAGTTAGCACAATCGCTGCAACGTGAAATTGCTTTCTCTTTGCTCTTACAAGAGGTACACGACAATTGTTCCGATTCGATGGTGGAGAGATCAAGTATATTCGTAAGAATATAGTCACAAGTTAGCGACTCAACACCCTTGGAACCAACCTAAATGAAGGCAAAAATCAAAAACCAGAAATACAGTGCTAGTTAGATTGAGACCAAGTTGAGAAAGTTGTCAGATTATCTACTCTCGTGGAAATCACTCTTCTACTATATCTACTACTATATCGAATCTACGAACACTGGAATAACTGAGAATATATCAAGACAATAAATTTTACAACGTTTGTCAATATATTCATTCCCACAGACCACGAAGCAAGCAAAATATGACCTAATGAACGTAACACCTTTTATTTAGTTAGTTTAAATCACCAAACCTGAAGAAGTTCATGCCCTCATAACCACCATCATCAGGAACACAGTAATTAAAAAAAAAACAAACACTTTCATTTTTTAACTCCCACATGAAAATTACTGTGTTTATGGGAAACAAATTCCTAGAAATCAATTCTCCCAAAAATCTATTGTAAATTCCTCGAGAAAATTTTCTACATTTCAAAATATTTTCTGTTTCGACAATATATTTATATATATAAATAGTTCCATATCTGAATGCTTCACAAACAAATACAAACACAGCACAAACCCAACGCAAACATACCATAGTCACTTGCTTGCAAGTAGGACACTCAATCATCGATTTCAATGATGGCGACATTAGATCACCAGCAGAGGAAGAAGTCGAAGATGCCGATGATGAGATGGCGGCCGATTCATCGGTGAGCAATTTATTTAAACAAGCCTCACAAAATACATGAAGACAAGAGAGTACACGCGGTGTAATCAAGCGAGACCTAAAGCGCAAACGGAAAATGATTAATAAAAAACGAAAATCAATTCTATAAATGTGAGTAGCCACGTCAATTGTCTACACTTACGTGCATAACTTGCAATTCTTATCCATGCAATCATTCAACAAACCACATGAATCCTCCAGAGAGCCAGACTCCAATTCACTTCCCTTACTATCGAAAACGTCGCTAAACATGTTGCCTACGCCACCTGCGAGTGATGAGGAACGCGATGAAACACTCTTAAGCTCGATGGCGGTAGTAGCAGCGGTGCCAATGAATACAGAGGCGGCACAATCGTTCTCAACGTCAGACTCTTCCAAGACAATCGAATTCATAAACTTGTCCACGATGCTATCGATACCAACACCAGCGCTATTGGCAGCGGTGGCGGCAGCAGTAGCAGCGGAATCACTAATAGACTTTTCCTCCGCTTCACTCTGCAAGAGCAACAAATCCTTGGTATCGTTTACAGTTGAGAAATCCTTTGTGTTGAAGTTGAAATTGTTGTTATTTAGTGTAGCAGTAATAGTTGCAGCAGTGGTACCGGAGGTAATATTAGAAATACCAGCAGCAGTAGCAATAGCAGTGTCAGTAGTAGTTGCAGTGGTAGTTGATGATGAAAGGACGACGGAAGAAATGGTAGTAGTAGTAGTGGTGGTAGTAGAAAGTTGTTCCTCGAGTGATGCCATAAGTTGCGAGAAAGTTTCCAAAGAGCCAACAGAAAAAAACGAAAACGAAGGCGACGATTTTTTAGGACGAATGAAGATGAAGTGAATGAAATAGAATTCAATCAATCAAAAATGCGCTAACAAACGAGTTGAAGAATTTAAATTTGTTGTTTTTTTTTTTGGTTAGTTTTTGATTTGTGTGTGTTTTTGTATTAATTTAGTTATTTTTTTTTTTTTTTTTTTAGTGCTTTGGTTTATATTTATTATTGTAGTTTAAATTGCAATGTTCTTTACTTCGTTATAATTGTAGATCTTTTTGGTTTTTGATTTACATCAAATTTAAAATAATATAAATATGGCGCTCGCGTTGAACAAAAATGGCGTAACGAACGCGATTCAATTGAATAAAAAGAGTGAAAAAACAATTAAAAACGATTTAAAAGCAAATAAAAACGATTGAGAATAAAAAGTCTTAATAGAATAGATTGAATATATATATGTATATACTATATATATATATGTATATATAGGGTAATATTGTTAAAAATTGTAAAAATTTGTAAAATTTGTTGATGTTTATTTCTCGCTTTCTTCGAAACACGACGACTACACCGACGACGACTATAAGAAGCACGAAATACACTCACAGTTTCCCTTTTCAAACAATGTTTAGAGTAGAACTGCTGCCTGCGGCAGGAAACCGTTATCACTTTTCCGTGTGTTGCAAAGTTGGCTCGTGAAAGTTTTTTGATTCTTTGTTTTCATTCAGCACGCCAAAAGCCTCGTTGAGATTTTGTTTTTATTTTTATGTAGTATTATTATACTTCGTTTATTTGATGTTTTTGGAATTCTTTTGCGATATTTTCTTATTTGTTTTTTATTTTAGTTTTTTAAAATCTTCATTAATATAATATTCGTTAAATATTTAATATTTTTTTTTTTTTTTTGGTTTTTAATATGGTTTAAAATAAAATATTGTTAATTTTTTGTTTTGTTTTTTCTTTATATAATAATAATGTATAATTAAAATATTTTCATATTTAAAACTCTCTAGGGATCACGAAATATTTGTTGGTTGTTTTTTTTTTTTTTTGTTGTTTTTTCCTTGCAATAAAATTGTTGTTGCTTTTTAAATAAAATTTAGTTATTGTTTCATAGGTTCTTTTTGTTGTTGTTGTTTGTTGTTGGGAACGAATCTAGTATACAATTTCCAATTTCTTGCACAATCACACAGCGAGTACACGCAGATTCCTCTTCTCCCTCAAAAATATCCTTCTAGATTTTTATCCTAGGCGTATGTGTGTAGTAGTCGTAGTAATAATATTAGTAGAAGTGATGTCTTTGATATTGAATATGATGTCCTTTTACTTTCTGTGACTTCTCTGCTTCCTCTCACACTTTCGTCCGCTGATTTCCTTTCAGCGACTTCTTCTTTACTTCCTCTCTTCTACCTTCAAAAACACAAATTTTCCTTAGTTGATTGGTTGGCGTATTGTAAATTTTATGTGGTTGGTTTTCTTCTCTTTTCTATTTTACAATATCCACTTTTGTTGTTGTTGTTGATGATGTTATTGTGTTATTTATTTGGGGGCCTTTCTTTCTCTCTATACATATAGTGAACAGTCTAAACACCCAAAGTCTGCAAAAATTCAAAATACAAAATGAAATTGTTGAGAATTCTCTGTAAAAACGTATTCAATTCAGCACGAATGATAAAATGTGAATGAGTGTAGAACGGATAGCGTTTTTAGCAAAGAAAAAATATGATTTCGAAAAAATTTTCATTTTACATTGGCTTCTTATATTTTTTCAGTTCTTGTATGAACAAGTAGTTTTTCTTCTTTTTTTTTTGTAATTTCAATTTTGGCTTTGGAAAACAAATTTCTAAAATACTTAAAAATATAAGAGCAGAAATCTAAAAAGTGAATATTTGATTTGTGATTTAAATGTCAATTCTGAAATAATGGAAATTGTTTACTTAAATAAAATTATGCAATGAAAGTAAACGAAATAATTTAAAGTGGTACAGTGTGTGACAGGATATAAATTATAGTTGAGAGCTTATGGCAGCAGCACGCTGACAGACCGCATATCGCTCCTGTGTTTCTAATTTGTTGCGCGGATATTTCGATAGTCGCATGTCGTTTATAGTATAACTATATTTTTACATAACGCTCATTATTATCCGTCATACGATAGGGTAGATCAATAAGTACACATGTTATGAATGAAGAGGCAAGTTTTTCACAATTTTTTTTTTTTTATTTTTCAACGTAATCTCCTTTTAGTACAATAAACTTTTTCCAACGTTTCTGCCATTTCTTTAACCCCTCCACAAAATACGATTTGTCAAACTCTTCAAAATACGCTTCGGTCTCGACGACAACCTCCTCGTTTGAGCTGAATTTTTTCCCCCCGAGCCACGTGTTCATGTTGGGGAACAGAAAGAAGTCGCAGGGAGCCAAATCGGGCGAGTACGGTGGGTGCGGCAGCAATTCGTAGTTCAATTCATGCAATTTGGCCGCGACAGTTCCGTATCCGCTTGTTGTCCACCGTAAGCAATCGCGGCACCCATCGGCCCGATGGGTTCTCATGCTTAACCTATCATGTAAAATATTAATTACCGTTCCGTACAACATTCCTACGGCCTTTGCTACTTCGCGGGATCAGCGAGAATCATGTCGCGCACCTTTTCAACGATTTCCTCGGTAACCACGTCTGCCGGGCGGCCTGGGCGCTCCTCATCAAAAACAGATGTACGACCACGTTTAAATTCGTTGAACCAATATCTTACGGTTGTCATAGATGGTGAAGGGTCTCCATAGACATCATCCAACTTTGCTTTCATTTCTTCGCATGTTTTTCCATCCAAAAATAAAAAGCAAATTACGGATCGATATTGTTCTTTTTCCATCCATCGCGAAACACGAAACACGTACGATACTAATGGCTGCCAAATAAAAACTAACCTATGTATCAGTTTGAAATTTAGTGTGGTGTCGTGTAACAGATGGCAGTACAACTTCCCTCAGCAACGCCACCTGTCTTCAGACACGGGTACTTATTGACCTACCCTTGTACTTATGAAAATATATACATATATATAAATATACATAAATGATCAGCGTGAGTAGCCGAGCAAACTAACTAGACCACTAGTTAGTCTTTCGAGGTCGTTCACCTGCTAGTCGATATCTAACACATTAATTAAACTGACTGAACTAAGCGAAGTTTCAGTTCGAACTTTATATACCCTAACTGAAATAAAACACGAAACTTAAAATTTTCGTAAAATATTTTTTTTTTAACAGCCTGACTTACTCTATCAAATTTTTGGAAGTTGGCGTGGTTATTGAAAAGTGATCATTTTCTGTGTCTACCAAATTTAGTTCCATTTGCCCCACTATTTCTCTTAATATTTCACTTGTATGGGAAGTAAGCATGGCTTTTACCCTATATTGAAAGGTTTCAGAACGATTTCAGAACTTAACTCTTCCTAACAATAATACATAAATTTCTGTACCAAGTTTGGTTGAGATTCCTTAAGTTTTACACGAAATATTCTGTGCACGGGTAGCCAGACGGACGGACAGAAGGGCATGGCTAAATCTAATCGGCCGTACACGCTAATCATTTATACATATACACACGTATTTATATGTTCATACCTACGACGCCTAATTGTGGGCGTTACAAACAACTGTTACTCGATCAAAACCAAATAAGCTGTACACAGAGTGTAAGAAAACAGTAAATTCCGAATTGCATATGAGTATTTTCTGCAGAACAGTGTAGCCCATTTATTTTATTTATGTTTATATTGCATTATGTGTATATGTACACACCTGGACAAAATAATAGGTGAACCCAAAAATTTTTAAAATTAACGAAAAAAGTTAATTAGCTTGGTTTACAATCAAAAGGCAAATTTGGAAGTTTGGTAGCACTGTTTTGGAATGAAATGGAGGAATCCCCGCAACAAAAGTTCTTCTCGATAAATATTGCGGCTTGTTTATTTGTTCAACCTTCAAATTGATCTGGACAATTAAATAGGTGTGTTTTGGTAAAAATTAAAAGTGAATAAGTTTAAAGCGTTATTTAGTTCCACAAGGTAAGATTTCGATGAAAGTGAAGTAAATAAAGGTTTAATTATAATTTTCAATAATATTAGATGGGTCGTGGAGTTCATTGCAGTACAGAGGAGGGAAGACTTGTTCGTCAGCTCCGGGACAAAGGAAAAACCTACAAATTCATTGCCAGATCGATGGAACGGTCTCAGAATTTCGTTACAAATGATCTCAAGCCAGAAAAAGCTATTGAAACGCGTGGAGCACCTAAAAAAACCTCACTAGTGACCGACAATCGTATCGTTACATTAGCTAAACGCGATCCATTCAAGTTGCCCAGAACAATTGCAAGCGAAATTGGGAATGTTGTATCATCACGAACCGTTCCAAGACGATTAGTAAGCGCAAATCTACCCGGTAGGATTGCTCGCAAAGTTCCTCTGCTTAGAACTGCAAATTTGAAAAGGAAAAATTTTGCATTAGTTCATAAAACGTGGTGCGGTTCACAGGGAGAAAAAAAATTGGGCAATATTCTCTGGAGCAATGAAACAAAAATAATTTTGTTTGGTAACGATGCGGAAAGAAACGTTCGTCGCCCGAAAGGCAAAGAATTCGACGTCCGGTTCACAAGGAAAACAGTGAAGCACGGAGGTGGCAGCTTAATGGTATGGGACTGTTTTTCTTGGCAAGATATTGGTCCGATACATCAAATTAATGGCGTTTAGGATAGATTCGTGTATAAGGATTTGTTGATTTGTTGGAAACGGTAATGTTACCCTATGCCGAGGATAATATGCCGCTTTTGTGGAAATTTCAGAAGGACAATTATCCTAAACATTCATCACGAGTTGTCAAAGCATGGTTCCAAGAGCATAATGTAGACGTCCTTGAGTGGCCAAGTCAGTCCCCAGATATAAATCCTATTGAGAACCTCTGGGGAGAATTTAAACGCCAAAACACAACGCAGTTATGGGAAAATATTCAAAAAATTTGACACAACATTCCTATAGAAACTTGTCGGAAATTGATATCGTCAATGCCTAATGCCCAAAAGAATCGAAAAAGCCATCAAGAATAATCTTGGATATTCTGGGTTTTTACTGATTCAGTAAAATACGTGACCATAACTAGCAAAATTTCAATATTTATTCCTAAGTTTTTTTTTTGCACACCTATAATTCTGTCCAATCGAAAATCTGTGTATTTTATGAATTAACCAAAATTTAAATTTATTTTTTAGAGTTTTTAAAACCTTTTATGTATTGTTATGACGCTGAAGTATGTTATGTTGAAAAGTAATTTATTTTTTGAAGGATAATAAAAAATATATGATGAGAGCCAAGCGTTTTTGAAAAAAAATATGTTCACACCTATTATTTTGTCCAGGTGTGTATGTAGGTATTATTTATTTTTATTGGCCCCATTTTAAATTAAAAGTTATGCTAGCATGAAGAAATGTAAATCCGCTTTTTAGCACGAAACAATTGTGAGTGAGCACAGGGCACACACAAACACGAGAGATTTCTGCACTTCAATTATGGTCAACGAGAACATTTAAAATTCAATTACAACAGAAATGGAAAAAGAAATAAATAATACCTAACTCTTCTTATTTACATAGTTAGTTTGTTTTGTGTGTGTGTTGGTTTTTTGTAATTAACAAGTAAGACATCATCATCATCATCATCATGAAAATGCAGAAAAGCGGAACGATTTTATTTTTCACTCTATTACCACCGCCGCCACTGACGAAAATCGCAATGGGAATGCATTTTTCAGTGCACATAATAGTGATTTGTGGTACCAGAAACAGAAAAGAGGTCAGCAGTAAAAACAATCTCTCCTTTCTGATTCAATTTCCTTGACAAATTACTAAGGTATGCATATAGACATAAATACATATGTACATACTCGTACATATAAAAAATATATATATGTATGTACATAATAAAATGTGTACCATACATAAATCTGTACTATTCATAAATAAACTAGCTCATTGCCCAATATTTTTCGATGTTTTTTTTATAAATTTATCCATTTAAAAATAAGATATTGTGAAAGCTCAAGAAAGAAATTCAGTCTCTTTAATAATTTACATTATGAAAATTAAGACATGACGTCAAATCAAAAATAGTTGGCGTACATAAATAAACTGATATTTTTCGCTGGGACATGCCCTTATGAATTTATTAAGTTTTATTCTTGAAGAAGCCTAAAGAAACTACATAGTTCTGTAACAATGTAACACAACGCTTCTAAATAGGTATTAAAAATGTAACTAATGCTGGTTGCTGGTATAAAACGCGTATTAAAAATTTAGGGTGAATATGAAAGTGCACGCCATTGGCAAAATACAATAAAAATAGAAGAGAAACGTGTACATGAGTAATATTTTACAACATGCAAGAGATAATGTGAGTGTGAGCTACATCGTAACTCAATCCACATTGCAATTGTGAAAAGAAAAAACAAAAACTAAAACAAAAGAAACTTGTTTAAAAAATTATTTTAATAAATTCTAAATGCCCACGAAGAATATGCAAGTACAAACTAATCAAAAATAATAGCAAAAAGTAATGATGAAATTCAAGCATCCAAATGGGGAAAGAACCGATTCACAAAAGATAAAGCAACGAAAATGAAGTGAAGAATAAATAACAACAACAGCAACACATAATAAACAAATAAAAACCACACTGCAGTATGACAGCGAAAAGAGCGAAACGTGAAACGAAAGAGAAATAAAAAAATGTTAAATATACAAAATAGAATCGGAAAATTATTACGTATACGACAGCGAGCACAAGTTTTACATAGTGTGCAGATGAGCGTAAAAGAATGTATGAGTGGCATGGCACATCCCGACTTACAGTGTATGTATGTATGTACTGTGCAATTCAAGGTAGTGTGAAATGAATATGGGCAAAAAATATGTGCATACATAATGACAAATCCCAAATTTACAGCAGCCATAATTGCAGTTGCATCAAAGACCAAACCAGCCCTCTACCACCACACTAGCACAATCCTCTGCTTGCGTTGCGTCGTCGCATATTCTCTTTTACTCTCAGTTGCTCTTTCACAACAAACGTGTTGTTTTAACAAACAGCACGCAACGACTCGACGAGTCAAAGGAGAGAGTATAGGTTGAGCCGAGTGAGGGGAAACAATAATACCTTGAACAGAAATCCGTACCAAATTGCAATGTCATGTAAAGAACATGTACGTACCATACTTATGTATGTTTGTAATCAATTCCTGTTTATGCTGTCTTAACATACCTATGTATAAGTACATATGTACATATAATATGTTTTTATTTTATTTGCATTTTCTTTCTTTTTTTTACAAAATCTATTTTTATTATTTAAGAACTGCATGATTAAATAATGAGATAAACAAATGCGAAATAGGTAAGAATAAAAAAATAATATGTAACAACTGCACTGATACATCATGTTTGTATTTGTAAATATGTCATGAAGCCATATCTAGACCCAACGTGTCTACGTAACGGTTTAGTAAACGTAGAGGTTTACTGAATATAGAAATACTGATAATATTAATGTTCTTTTCGCATATAATGTATTTAAATTCAGAAGCAACATTCAAAACGGCTGTCATATTTGTGAATGATTAGCTGAGCTGAGCTCACCGAGAACCTAACAAAGTTTGGGTAATACGTAAATTCTAAAGAATAAAATTTTCGAATATTTTTTTTTTCTATCTTAGTAGAATGAACATACGAACCAAGTCCTATTTAACATGTTGGAGTCATTCCACATAGAGCTCTCTTTAATTTTTTTTTACTATCAAATTTAAAATGTCAAAATAGAGCAAAATGTAAGAAAACAAATATTGTATTCCCAAAACTGAAAACAATAACGTTGTATGTAGTATAATTATAAGAAGTCTCTCTTCGGTGACTTCTCCTTCTCTTATTCTTCTTCTTCTAATGCACAACACCCCAATACGATCCTAGGCCGAGCTTTTCGTATACTTTCATGTTATGCGAGTTAAATTTGTACACGAATGGAAGAGACATACAGTTTAATACCGAATCCGAACGGCGAATTTAAAAGCTTTTCTTAGGCATTTTTTACACTTGCCTGCCAATGTAGACATTTTTTTTTTCTGCTCTTTGATTTTTGCATGCACCGAGATTTGAATGCCGAACAATTTGAGCAGGAGGCCCATGCACTACCAACTACGCCATGGCGCCTTCACACTAAGGTGACTTCATGCTGTTAAATTCGCCTTGTTAGAAACGGTGATCGTCGTGACGTAGTTGGCAGCGCGCTGGTCTACCATGCAGAGTGCCCTGGGCTCGAATCCTGGTCAGAGGCAAAAATCAAAAGTGGAAAGACAATTATTGTACACAGCACCACTTCCGGGCACCCGCCCACTTATAATTACGAACTCTTACCCAGCCTATATCTTAATTTTAATGGCACAACAGCCCATGAAGGGCCTATGTCGAGCTTTTCGCATCCATTCATGTTGTGCGTGATATATTTGTACATGAATGTACAGTTTAATGCCGAATCCGAACGGCAAAGTGAAAAGCTTTTCATTGGCAATTTTTAACTCTTGTAGGTTTGCCATTGGCGCCGTGTAGAAAAATTATTTTTTCTACTTTTTGATTTTGTGACTGTGCCGTGACACTACCACTACGCCACAACGACCCAGCCTATTCTTAGGGTTTTGTAAAGGGTGAATTTTTTGCTACTTAGTTTTTGACGTTTATATTTCTTATAGTTCACGCGTGATTCTTGACATGTATCAAAGTAAAAAATGTTCAGTTTGGTTTGCCATTTCATCATGAATAGACTTATGCCTCAACAACGTTTGCAAATTATTGAAATTTATTATCAAAAATAATTCTCTGTGAAAAATGTGTGTATCGCAAAATTGTCTTCAACGACGAGGCTCATCTTTGGATCAATGGATATGTGAATAAGCAGAATTGCCGTGTTTGGAGTGAAGACCAGCCAGACGCAATTCAGCAGCTACCAATGCACTACTGAAAAATACACTGTTCTGTTTATGGGCAGGCGGCATCATTGGGCCGTACTTCTTCAAAGACGATGAAGGCCGCAACGTTACGGTCAATGGAGAAAGATACCGTTCGATGACAACAGACTTTTGTTTTACGAAAATGCAAGAATGGGACTCGGCCGACATGTGGTTCCAACAGGACGGTGCCACATGCCACACTGCACGCGAAACCATACATTAATTGAGGGGCGAATTTGGTGAGCAGCTAAAATCTCACGTTTTGGTGCAGTCAATTATCCACCAAGATCGTGTGATTTTTCCCCGTTAGACTATTTTTTGTGGGGCTATGTTAACTCTCTTGTCTAAAGGGACCAGCCAAACACGATTGCCGATTTGGAAGCCAACATTAAACGTGTCATTGGTGAGATTCCGGCCAAAATGTGTGAAAAAATCTCCCAAAATTGGACCTTCAGACTGGACTACTTGAAGCGTTGCCGGGGGCAACATTTAAGTGAAATTGTCTCTAAAAAGTAAATGGTAGGAATTGATTTATCGATCCAAATAAAAATTTTATTCATTATATTTATTTTGTAAAATTTCTGTATTTTTTTGAATGTCGAAAAACCAAGCTCTTAAAAAATCACCCTTTATGTACTTGATATTGACTTTGAGTTATCAACGTAAAATTTCACAAAATCGAGTTTTTAATGGTGCATGCTCTGAAACTTATTCAAATTTTGAACAAAATTTGCATCCAAATTACTGTGTCAAGTGTTTGACGTTTTATCATAAAATGTAATCGTCGCTTAAGTTAACTTCTACTCGCGTTATGCATTTCAGCTGGTGTGCCTCACTCCAATCTATGTAGACAATATGCAAATAATAATACTTAATTTGTGGAGTTGAGTTGAAATATTATGATTTCAGGAAAGTTTGTATCTGTATTGTAACTACACACGACCACATCGTGTGTCTGTCTATGTGATTTTAAATAACCAATCAATTCGCTTTTTAAATGAAACTTTTAACACTTCAATATTTTTTTTCCAATTTTCATCTTCTTGATGGTTCATGTAAAACGTAAATATGTCTTAAGTTGTAATAGGAGGAAGTCCAGAAAACTTAACGGCATTTTAAAAAATTTTACCTTCACAACGAATTTGAGCAAGCGCACACACAGAAAAATAAAACAATTTCTTTTTTTTTTCAGGTATCATTTGTACCCACACTAAATTGCAAAATTAATCTTCCATTAAAAATACAAAAACTGAACAAAAATTATGCAAATGAATTTAAATTTCATGAATGAAAATAAAATTTTAATCAGAATTTTCCATTTATTGTGCGCCGCCAAAAGAGAGAAATGAAATTAATACGAGAAACGAGAATAAACAAGAACGTTACATTAAGTCGTGGTCGACTTCGTATGTACTCATCATTACCTCAATGTAGAAGTCAGAAACATTTTTTTTTTTATAAATTTTTTGGCTAATTTGAATAGACCGTACAACCAAATCAGAATCCCCAAAAACACAATTTAAAAAAATTATACGGGCTTTCATTTCCTAATGAAAAGTTCAGCTAAGTATTTGTATGAAGTCAAGTTACAAAATTTTTAGTTTATATGCGAAACGAGGTAGTTTAGTAATGCAGTTCGCCATTTCTTTGTTGTTAATTGGATATGAGATTTTCGACTATAATAAAAATTACAAACTATGTATTTTCTTCTTTTTTTTTTAAATCGTCTCTCTCTTTTTGCTTGTATTTCAGTATAATGCTGTTTCATAGGTACCCAGACGAAAAAATAGAAAATATACCTGAAAATTTTGTGTGTTAGAATCTACTACTGTCGGCAACAAGAGTAGTAAGACTTTGTTCATAATTTCAAATTTTTTTATTCATTCTTCCAAATCTATTTTGTCCCCTTCAAAGTAATCCCCCCCGGCCCCAATACACTTGTGCCAACGTTTTTTCCAATTCTCGAAACAGTTGTTACAGTCAATTTCCGGAATAGCCTTCAATGCGCTTAGCGATTCATGTTTAATGTCTTCAATTGACTCAAAACGGTCAAACGGTCCACGAAGCGGTTTTTTGAGTTTAGAAAACAGCCAAAAGTCACACGGTGCTAAGTCAGGCGAATAGGGTGGTTGCGGAACGATATCAGTCGAATTTTTGGCAAAATGGTCTCATAAAACCAATGCAGTGATTTTGGAACCAATCGTGCATTTACTCTTCTTAGGCCCAAATGATGTTTTAAAATGGTTTTCACTGATCCTTCCGATATTCCAACGATGCCAGTAAGGTCTCTGACTATTAATCGTCGATTCTCGAGCACCAATTCCTTGATTTTATTGACGTGTTGATCATCAGTTGATGTTGATGGCCGTCCTGGACGTGGTTCGTCGTCAACGCGTTCTCGACCATCTTTGAACAATTTGTACCAATCAAAAACACTTGCTCGCGACATACAATTATCACCAAAGGCCTTTTGCAACATTCTGAACGTTTCGGCACCAGAAATTTGATTCCGCACACAAAATTTAATGGAACTTCTTTGTTGAATAATTTCACTCATTGTGAAAATCGCCGAATGCACTTTTTGTACTTCAGAAAGACAAGCGTATACTAAACACTAATGATTATTTTGATGTGACATTTGGCACAGATGTCACCGAGAGTCATACCAACCTTAAAAAAATAATATTTTGATGAATGGGTTTCTGCGCGAAATTTAAATTAAAAAGTCTTACTAACTTTTGCCCACAGTAGTATATACTTATTTAACCTCCGACCATTTGTTTTCTAAAAAAAATTTGTATATTGCGATTTCCCGTACCAAAAAGAACCGTTTAATAATAACACAATAAAATTATAATTTCTTTTAAATTTGTTTTCTTTTTAGGTGGAATTCTGTTGAGATGTTCTATTACTTACTTTTAATGGCACAACAACCCATGGAGGGCCTAGGCCGAGCTTTTTGCATCCACTCATGTTGGCGTGTTATATTTGTACATGAATGGAAGGGACCTACAGTTTAATGCCGAATCCGAACGGCGAAGTGAAAAGCTTTTCATAGCAATTTTTACTCTTGTAGGTTTTCCATTGCCTGCCAAGAGGGGGTGCCGTGTACAAAAATTATTTTTTCTACTTTTTTTTATTTTGCCTGTGCCGAGATTCGAACACCGGACACTCTGCGTAGCAGTCCAACGCACTACCACTACACCACAGCAACCACAGATGTTCTATGCTTGACTTAAAATAAGTTTTGCTGATGTAATAAATATGTACATACATATCTATATAGTACATACATATCTATATTAACTCTGCAAATTTTACACATACCCAACGTAGGGTGTTAAACTAATTAGAAATGAATTGATTAAAACTGAATACAATTGTCAACGTGATCTGGAGAGCACATTTATAAAAAATGTATGTTAAATGGATAGATTCATGGCAATGCAATAAGTAGTAGAGTATGTAAATCTAACACAATAGAAATGCAATGCGAAAAATTAGTGCGAGATAGACTGAATACAGAAATTGCATATAATTGTAAAAATCAATGTAGCTAAATAGAGGCATACTTAAATTTTATAAGTACGTACTTAAAGTATATTGCCACTGAAAATATTGGGTGTATATTGTGAAAATGAGGGATTCACAATTGATGGCGTAAGTTGTACTAAATCACGTCTGGCCATACTGTAACTACTTTCATGTTTTAGCTATGTGCGTCATGCAACTTTTGCTTTGATTATGCATCAATTTGCCATAGTGTAAACAACACAAGCTTTTTGCGCTACAAACATATCACCACACGTGGCAAATAAACAGCATTTGCGGGAAGTTTTTCTTTTCTTCTTTAATTCGTAAAAAAAAAAGTGCCGCCGATTGACAAAGATTTCGACAAAGATTTTGACACGGCCAAGACAAGGACACGGCCAAGTGAAAAAGTTCGAAGATGAAGAATTTGAAATGTTACTCGACGAAGACTCGCGCCAAACGCTAGAGGGACTTGCAATAACATTGGGAGTTACTCAAGCAATTTCCAGGCGCCAAAAATCATTGGGATTCAGTCAAAAGGAAGGTGTCATCCATGAATCATGAGCTGCTGACACCTGGTGAAACTATTACGGGAAAGTTGTATCGAAAACAATTGATTCGTTTGAAGAGAGCAATGGCTAAAAAAAACTACCAGAATATGCGACCAGGCCCGAGAATCGTAATTATTCAACATGACAACGCACGGACTAATGTTTCTAAACCGGTTAAAAATTATTTGGTAAATAATAGATGGGAAGTTTTGGTTCACCCGCCAAGGTTATAGGTTGTCCATTTTATTCCGGTTTTAACCATTATTAAGCTGCACTAGACTCTCACCCTAGTGATGAATTCTTATTCATAACCTTCCCATTCCATTCATGTACAAATATAACACGCACAACATGAGTGGATGCGAAAAGCTCGGCATAGGCCCTCCATGGGCTGTTGTGCCATTAAAAGAAAAGAAGAACCTTCCCATTCCAACCGATATGAAGTGAAGGAGAATTTTAAGAATGTGTAAAACTACACCGTTATGTGGGGAATGACAAAACCACTAAGTGATAAAAATTTACCACACCATGGTTTGAAACCGGCATTACACTGTAAGTCCAATCAAGGAAAAGTACAATGGTCCCACCGACTGAGTGCTATGTCAGGTCTATGGCTCTCCTGACAACATAAAAAAAAGCTGCACTTAAAATTTGGTCTTAGGTTAAGAAAATACCTTCACACTATTGTAGGAAGGTCTACGAAAGAGACCTTAAATTTTTACCCTCTCTCCTTTAACTAATGAGAAAATATATATCTATATTTCGCATACACACTCTTACATAAATAAAAAAGTAAAATCGTGACAATTGTGAGTATGCAGTGTCATATTGTGGTTGTTATTGTAGTTGTTGCTCAAGCGGAAGCCCAGCATTGTATTATATAACAAATTAAAATCAACGTCATACTATAAGAAAAACAACAATAATAATAATTGTGGAATGTAAATAGTGAGTAGAAAATCAGACTTCACGTTCTAATGCATTATTAGTATTAAAACAAAGAAAGAGTTGCCACACGCTCCCATAAACTCGGACATTTAAAAATTTTAAATTCAAAATTATAATTAATAGCTAAGATACTCGTAAAAAATTTCCAAGAATAAAAATTACCTACATAACTAAAGAACACGTTTACGATTGTCGAAAAAAAACTTAAACTTTATAATCAAACCACAGAAGGAAACTTTTTTTTAAAAAAACCTATACTTATGTAATTTAAGGTATTAAGTATAGAATATTAGTCGAATTCATGTAAATAACTCTTACACCTTGTAAACTGTATAAACACGTAACCAAACTGTAAAATTTCATACAAAATTTGACAAGATAAACTTACGAGGCATTTACGAGTTTATATAATGAGGTTTGCAACAATATTTTTAAGATATTTTGTCCACGTTCTTGAGCTTTCCGACTTTTGTGAATGTTAACATTAGTGACTGTTCACGTTATAGAGCGTTGACTTTATTTACATACATGCATATGCACATACACACCTGGACAAAATAATAGGTGTAAACCCAAAAATTGTTAAAATGAACGAAAAAAATTAATTAGCTTGGTCTACAATCAAAATGCAAATTTGGAAGTTTGGTGGCACTGTTTTGGAATGAAATGGGGAAATCCCCGCAACAAAAGTTCTGCTCGATAAATATTGCGGCTTGTTTATTTGTTCAACCTTCAACAATTAAATAGGCGTGTTTTGGTAAAAATTTAAAGTGAATAAATTTAAAGCGTTATTTAGTTCCAGAATGTAAGCTTTCGATGAAAGTAACTAAATAAAGGTTTAATTATAATTTTCAATAATATTAGATGGGTCGTGGAGTTCATTGCAGTACAGAGGAGATAAGACTTGTTCGTCAGCTCCGAGACAAAGGAAAACCTACAAATTCATTGCCAGATCGATGGGACGGTCTCAGAATTTCGTTACAAATGATCTCAAGCCAGAAACAGCTATAGAAACGCGTGGAGCACCTAAAAAAAATTCATTAGTGACCGACAATCGTATCGTTACATTAGCTAAACGCGACCCATTCAAGTTGCCCAGAACAATTGCAAGCGAAATTGGGAATGTTGTATCATCACGAACCGTTCCAAGACGATTAGTAAGCGCAAATCTACCCGGTAGGATTGTTCGCAAAGTTCCTCTGCTTAGAACTGCAAAAAAAATTGGGCAATATTCTCTGGAGCAATGAAACAAAAATAATTTTGTTTGGTAACGATGCGGAAAGAAACGTTCGTCGCCCGAAAGGCAAAGAATTCGACTTCCTGTTCACAAAGAAAACAGTGAAGCACGGAGGTGGCAGCTTAAAGGTATGGGACTGTTTTTCTTGGTAAGGTCCGATACATCAAATTAATGGCGTTTATAATAGATTCGTGTATAAGGATTTGTTGATTTGTAACGGTAATGTTACCATATGCCGAGGATAATATGCCGCTTTTGTGGAAATTTCAAAAGGACAATTATCCTAAACATTCATCACGAGTTGTCAAAGCATGGTTCCAAGAGCATAATGTAGACGTCCTTGAGTGGCCAAGTCAGTCCCCAGATATAAATCCTATTGAGAACCTCTGGGGAGTATTTAAACGCCAAAACAAAACGCAGTTATGAAAAAATATTCAAAAAATTTGATACAACATTCCTGTAGAAACTTGTCGGAAATTGATATCGTCAATGCCCAATGCCCAGAAGAATCGAAAACGCCATCAAGAATAATTGTGGATATTCTGGGTATTAATGCGTTCTTACAAATTCTGTAAAATACGGGACCATAACTAGCAAAATTTCAATATTTATTCCTAGGTTTTTTTTTTGCACACCTATTATTCTGTCCAATCGAAAATCTGTGTATTTTATGAATTAACCATAAAATTTAAGTTATTTTTTAGAGTTTTTAAAAGCTTTTGTTTTGTTATGACGCTGAAGTATGTTTATGTTGAAAACTAATTTATTTTTTGAAGGATAATAAAAAATATATGAAAGCCAAGCTTTTTTGAAAAAAAAATATGTTCACACCTATTATTTTGTCCAGATGTGTATACCGTTCTCCACTTTCAAAAAAAAATTAGATAAAGATGCAAAAATAAAAAATAAAATAAGGGGAAATTTAAAACATTTAATTCTTCAAGGACTGAAATCAGAAGCCCTAAAGCGCTTTAGAGTATAATGCGGGATAACGGGGTAACAGGTTAATAAAGTAGAAACAAAAGCAATCGTATACATTTTCATATTTTATTTTACGTATATAGCCTGTTACTCCGTTCTCCAGGATTTAACTCTGAAGCATGAATAGTGTTCATGTTTTATTGAAACATACTGCTACAGCTACAGAATATCAACAACCCTCCTTACATCTTGCAGCAAAATTTATGACTAAGGTTCCGTCAAGAGATAGAACTTCAAAGCTCTGGTAATCCGGCCGACATAACAGCTGTCTACACTGACCTACGCTAAGGTGCAGCATTCTTTCATTTTAATAGTAATACCCAAAAATTGTACATGCCGACAATTGTAGTTTTTTAAGCCGAAATTGAGGCAAAATATAAATGGCATTTGAACGCCTTGCGTGCAGCGTAAATGATCTGAGAAATTATTCAGGAAGTCGACCTGCTCTGAAAGCTTTCCATACTATG
The DNA here is from genome assembly GCA_958295655.1 of Palloptera scutellata. Taxonomy (NCBI): domain Eukaryota; kingdom Metazoa; phylum Arthropoda; class Insecta; order Diptera; family Pallopteridae; genus Palloptera; species Palloptera scutellata. The sequence goes on along the minus strand of OY282449.1, from coordinate 111,345,057 downwards.
TATAAAGTTTAAATAGAAAACAAAATGCAAATCACTTCAAAACCTTTACTCTAAAAATACACTACAACTCTACTGGGTCGAAGGATATTTTGGTGTAATTAGAAATGAAGTGGCAAGGCAGGGTGCATGACCTTGAAATACAGCCCTGTAACATCACACCATCACTCTCCATTGTTCAGCATTCGACAAGCATCTTTTTTTTACCTGTGGTGTAGTTGGTAGTGCGTTAGTCAGCTATCAGAGTGTCCGAGGTACTTATCTCGGCACAGACAAAATCAAAAAATAAGAAATGGTTTTTCTAAACGACACCCATTTCTTGGCAGGCAATGGCAGACATAGAAGAGTAAAAATTGCATATGAAAAGCTTTTCACTTCTCCGTTCAGATGTGGCATAAAACTGTAGGTCCCCCTTCCATGGTCTGCCGTTCCATTAAAAACAAAAAAAAAGTAATAGAAGATGGAGTAACCTAAACTAATCCCGTATATCTAAGCTTTTCTGCCCCAACACTCTCGTACTAAAACCGAACTTTTTGTTTCACTTCCTCCCAATGAATGCATTTTATTGATTGGCAAAGTTAGCAAACATTTTTTTTTTAAGTACCATGTTAAATATTTTAATTTGACATGTCTCTGTGTCTTTGGAACACATTAATTCCAATTGCCGAACTCTATGGACCTAGCGTTATATTTACGTGGTTATCTGACTAGACTTGGAAAACAATTAATTATTATGTTAATCGTTAAGTGTCGACACTACACCAAATCTGTTATTCATTCCCATTTAAAGTTTTGAGGCCTGATGCGAAAATACACATATTATATAAAAAAAATATTGTTTCTTATATATGTATAAGTAAACGGCGGTAACCCTATGCGCAAACGTGGTTGTGTAGCTGTTTTCGTCGTTGACTCGCGCGCCTCTCTTTGCCCCTCACCCGGTCTTGTTGTTCTTGTTGTTCTTGTTGATGCAAATATTCTCTTGTTCTCGAATGCTTTAATGCTTTCTTTCTTTCGTTCGTTCTATTTTTCTTTTTGTTTTATTTTTCGCCTCCCTGGTACTTCACCTTCATGGCGTTGTGTTGCGCGTGTTTTAGCGAGTGTGTATATGTATTATGAGATGGATGAAGAAACAATCAATGGCCGTGTCGCGACCCCCTTCGTTTAGCAAATGCTGAGATATGTACATAAATTTAACTTTATTATATATATAACTTTTATCTCCTTTTTATCAACTCATATTTTTTCTTGATTGTCAACTTATTTTACACAACAAAATTTTAATCATCAAATGTAAAACGAAAAATACAAACTCGTAGCCGACATCGTTGCCGCACACTCTACCGCACTGCAGCAGGCAAAAGTAGCAACAACAGCGAGACTGGTAGTCTGTTTGGCCCGACAATCCTACACTCGAATACAATATCATCCCACCACCCCACTCACTCCACACTTCCATCCCATTCAATCGTTTTTTACGTAGCGGCGACAGCAGCAGCAGGGCCTGGCGCTGGCGTGTGTCCTTGAACGCAATTTCCACACTCGCTGCTGCTGCTGCTGCTGCCACTACTGCACAAACGACAAATGTCCTCGGTAATTGAATTTTGATCATTTCTTTTTGCAGTAAACTCAACTTCTTTTTTTACTTTAGTAAAAACGCTGAGTTTTTTCCTTTTTTTGTAACACTTTTTCAACATTTTCATTGTAACTTTTTCGTTCCTTATTTCCCTCGACACACGTTGTTACAGAACGTTTTTCTTTTCACTATTCGCTTTTCGCGTGGACGGAAACTTTTTCCTATTTCCATTGATATTTTTCACACTTTCAACATTATATTTTTCATGCAATTTACATTGTAAATCATGTGTGTGTTTTCAATTGCAATTATTTACAATTTTTATGAAAATTATGCACTTACCTTTGCCATCACAAGATTTTTTCACTAAAAATGGAATGGCGTAGACTATAAAAGTCAACTCAAGTATGTGTAGTGTGAAAAAATTTTTTCTCATTTGTGAATTTTTTTCAATTGTTGGAAGGGGCTATTGGAAAATTGCGCCGGTTTCAGAATTCAAATGCGCGCATATTCCATTATGGTGGGCATTAATAGTAACAGCAGCTGTCAGATATATTTCGCAATAAAGTACGAACAGAACGGCTGCAATAGCGTCATTGCATCATGACAAACGTTGTTGTCATGTCGTCTCCAACTGGAACACAATGAACGCGCAACGACAAAATGACGCATAACGCACGGATCGGTGACCGATGTAACCGCTTTACACGAAATGAGCCGCGTACATTCGAATAGATATTCCTTACAACTACAGAATCATCAGCTCTTTATCAAGTTAATGCAATCAGAAAGTTTGTTTTGATGTATTCCAGAGAATCAGAAATTCTAAATAAATCAAAATCTCTATATATTCCACAAAAGGATCGTTTTAAGCATAGTTTGTGTTCTGCATATGCTATATTACTTTACTTACTTACTTTTAATGGCACAACAGCCCATGGAGGGCCTAGGCCGAGCTTTTCGCATCCACTCATGTTGTGCGTGTTATATTTGTTCATGAATGGATATATGCTATATTCTTTATTTAAATGACACAACAGCCCATGGAGGGCCTAGGCCGAGCTTTTCGCATCCACTCATGTTGTGCTTGTTATATTTATACAAAAATGGAAGGGACCTACAGTTTTATGCTAAATTCGAACGGCGAAGTGAAAAGCTTTTCATAGGCAAGTTATACTCTTGTAGGTTTGCCATTGCCTGCCAAGAGGTGGTGCTGTGTATAAATTTTTTATATATATATTAAAGTTTATTGCGCTAGCAAATACAAAGATGTTTAATCGGCACTTTTTAAAAAAACGATTGCAAAAGTTTTTCTTGGATTATAGATTTGTAAAACAAGAACAACTTTACATAATCCGCATACATTATAATTTAGCAGTTTCGAATAACAAACGACAATTCATTAATGCACAAAAGAAATAAAAAATGTTCCAGATGGCTCCCTTGAGTAACCCCTGAATTAACAGCAGCGCTTTTTAATAGAGAAGATCACCTTTTGCTTTCTGTTCGTGATATATTACTCTATCCATATTAAAAGCAAGTGCGGAAATCCAATCAAACCTAGCTTTTTAATCAGAAGATCATCATGGTTGACCAATATCATCAGTTTATTGGTAAATAATAAATCCATTTATTACACATGTAGTTAATTCTAAACATCGTTTTATTGCTCGCCTTAAGGAACCTATGTTGCGATGTATTGATCAATATTGTAACAGTGTTGGAGTAGTAACAATAATATAATATAAAAAATAGTAAACACATTCAAATAACTTAGGAATCACACGTAATTTAGCAAAACCTCTATAATTTGAGATATTTGATTTAACTCCTTTTTTTGGAAGAGAAATATATAATATAAATATAAAAGATTCTATCCAACATACTGGGAAATAACCCGATTTTAAACATTTGTCAAAGATTTTTGCAAGCGGTTTATATAAAAGTTCAGCACAATTTTTTGACACAATTCGCATTATTATTGGGGTCAGATGTAAATGACAGCTAAAGAGACTTAAGATGGTGAAGAACATCTAGAGGATCTATGGTTGGATAACAAATCAATGACGAAGGGGTAAAAGACATTGTTATTGAAGCTAACCGTGGAATATGTAAATGTAATTTTCTTTGAAAACCGTGTTTTAATTTAACAGTTTTTAGATCGATATTTAGACTATAAGATAATTTCATGGATAATGCAAGGGTAGGATGATGACCATCCTTAGGTGAAGCGTAGAGGTCGGAACGAGAAATACAATTTTTTTTTTCATCATCTTTTACTTTACTTTATTTTTAATGGCACAACAGCGCATGGATGTCCTAGGCCGAGCTTTTCGCTTTTCGCATCCACTCATGTTGTGCGTGTTATATTTGTACATAAAAGGGAAGGGACCTACAGTTTAATGCCGAATCCGAACGGCGAAGTGCACAGCTTTTCATCGGCAATTTTTACTCTTGTAGGTTTGCCATTGCCTGCCAAGAGGTGGTGCCGTGTAGAAAAATTTTTTTTTCTACTTTTTGATTTTGCCTGTGCCGAGATTCAAACCCCGGACACTCTGCGTAGCAGTCCAACGGACTACCACTACGCCACAACGACCACATCTACAGTCATCATCTACATAAACAAAATTCAAACGTATTCCGTTTTTATTAACAATGTTATTAATCTGATACAATCTTAGTTCAAAAAGAGTATCCAAAAAGTTATTATTTTGTTCTTGAGTAGTACAAGGATAAAGATGCCGAACTTGTTCACAAAAGTTCGAAGTAACACTTGGCATATTAAAATCAGCAAGGACAACCAACGAATTAGTTATTATCATTTTAGAGCAAATTGTTACTAAGAAATAAGCATGCTTAAGATAAATATCAACAGTTAAATTAGGCGGGATATATGAATATGTAATAAATGAATATTGCTCATCGATCCTTAGACACATAAGAATTCAATGTCAAGAACAACACGAAACAGACTCTCTCTCTCTTTCTTATTTATGTATTTGCACTAAAGGAATTGCTCGCAGAAACCACACGACTAATAATAACAGTAAATTTCTCTGAAGTCAATAACTCGCTAATATAAAAATTACACAATTGTTCACAGTCGACCGCGTGTATATATACACATGAGATGACATTGAGAATGCCGACGCATGGTTACTTAATGGGCACGATCCCTATACAAAAAATTTATCTATTAATATGAAAAAATTCCGATCACATTACCAACTCTCACTTTCTGTTCATGTTAGAGTACATAGTAGAGTGATACTCTCTCTCATATGTAACAGGAATGAAAAAAATGAAATTTCTGCGTTGAAATTATTGGTTTTTTTCATTTGAGTTGCTTTTACATTTTCTCATTACATTGAGTCAAATAGAAAGAACATCGAAATAAGAGAACGTAAGGAAACATATAAAACGTAAAAAACAGATTAATGCATAGAAGTGAAAAAAGTCGGTTGCAATAAATTCCACTACACCCGTGAGTTCTTAAACTATCTAATTTTTTACTATCTTACTTTTCTGCCTGCTTCTCTAATACAATTTTTAATGCTTACGCTCGTGCAAATATCCCTTAAGGACGACATTCACAGATGGTATACTTGAAATAAACTGTTTTCAATAAGAACAATACACTGCTGATGCTACCAATTTTGACCATTCGATTGACTATTAAAAACTTTGTTCTCATTTACTATATTAATATTAAAACGAAGAAAAAAAACTAAGTTTTAATTTAATGGTTAAAAAAGCCAGAGTTTTAAACCGAAAATAGTTGTCACGCTATTTAAATGCAGCACAGTACATATCGATACTAATACGTTGACTCAAGTTTCAGAAATTCTAAAAGAGGCAAGAGGTTATCGTGCGTCCATCTATATGCTGAAATATAATACATTATTTGATCGTGCCCATAGAGCTTCAAATCTAAAAGAATTTCTTCTCATGAAAAAACAAAAAAAAAGAAAAACTGATTCTTAAGAATTCTTTTTATATTCTTGCGAACTAATCGGCTAAATGTTAGAATAGTTTGCTGCTACCTGTACAACTTTGAACGTTTTCCCCAACAAAAATTCCCTTTTCCAATAAATGTGGGCATTAAAATACAATCCACAAATTGCTTTCTACGTGCACAGCTGATCGTTGACAAAAGCACCGAGAGGAAATTTTTTGGAAAATACCAAATGCAAAATAGCACAGGAATATGATAAATTTGGAAAGAATAAGCAATTTAAAATCCGTTAAGAGCTCAAGTAACTAAAAACAGAATATGTCACAGCCAAGCTCAATGAAGCAAATTGGAACGCGTAACATTGGTTGCTGTGTGGAGCGCATGGAATGGAGCAATAAAATGGATTTGATAGCCTTTGGCACGGATAAAGGTAAAACAAAATAGAAACGTAAAATTTTATTTGTTACTTGTATATCGTTGATTCAATTTGTAGGCGAAGTTGTAATACAGCGTCTAAACTGGCAAAAGGTTGTCTCATTTCCCGGCCCCAGCGAAGATGTAGCGGTGCGTTCCCTTAGTTGGCAATTGGATGAAACTGTGCTTGCAGTGGGTGAGTAACATCAGCGATTACTTCAACACTTCGTAGCTATTACATCCAGCATTTCGCCTTCAATTGCAGGCTACAGTAATGGAAAAGTGGCGCTTTTAGATGCAGAACGTGAGGATGCTATTTCGAGTCTTACATTCGACGAGGATATAAGCAAAGTATTTTTTAGCAAAGCTATAAATACCACAGACTACCGCTGTAGCTATCGCAATCGGACAGAGGTTAATTCTTTTTGATTCTCTAGAATATCATGTGTCTGTAATTTTATATGTTTGTAGCTCACATTTGATTTCTTTCTGCCACAATTGCCCACGCTGAATGGCATTGGAGCAACTTCAAAAACATTAGAAGAGCAGAAATCATTCGCTAAAGGATCACCATGTTTCCTGGTCATCATAATGGCCAGCGGCAAGGTGCATCTATTGTTGCTAGGTGCCCTGAAAGCGGGCACTATCGATTTGTCGCAACATGTTGCACATCCGAAAGAGTTTCACGTATACGACGTACGCTTAAGCGGTGAATTCAATGCGATGTATGCATTGGTGCGCGATGGCAATCAATTGAAAATACTACATTTCCATAATCAGGTGCTGCAGGAGTATATACCACCAATGCTGCACTTGGCAGTGCACTGTGCGAATATATTGGAAACCAAAAAGTATGAACCGATTGCGCATATACAAATCCCAAATCCCTTTTGAAATTCTAATTCCAATCACTTATTTTCATTGCAAAAGTTATATTAATGGCACTATACAATGTATGCTCGAGGCCTGGGAGACTGTACTCATCGAAATGGATAACAAATTAACGAAATACGCCAATTCACAGCCAGAAGGTGCACTCTCGGCGAACTTTTTGGAATTGCTTGTTTTTGGCTATGCGACACACGAAATTGAGGAATTTCTAATGGATGATCTCACCGAGAAAGGTTTAAAGAAATTGGCCACTTCGGTAGACTTGAGTTATTTGACCATACAGAGTTTGGTGGCGAAACCGCTGCAAAGTGCTTCGATCAATATGTTCTATTTCTTGAACACCATCAAAGGGCTGGCTCGAATAACGCACTTTTTTGGAGTAAGCACGAATGGTTGCAGTCTACCGCGATTATGCTTCAACTGATTTTTCTGTTTTAGCCCTTGATTTCGTGCGAAGCTGCGGAGGAAGCTTTGCGTTTGTGTGGCGCCCTACTAATGAAAGTTCTCGAATTGCAACAGGTCATCGATCAATGTGTCAACGATATGAAATTGTTCTTCTGTTGGCTTTGTGTCGTTATCTTGCGACTGCATCAGCAAGATGTCACGGATGAAGTAACGCAGCTGACGCCTGAGGATACCATCTACTTGGCCGAATACTTGAATAGCTTTGAAGATAAAGTTGTGATGAATGGTATACAGCATATTCGTTTCGTTTCTATTAGGAAAAAATTTGAATGCTAATGCTAGTTCAATTCCAATATCTTTAAAACTTTGAATACTAATGCCAATCTCGTTCCCACAGATGACGGTACCGTAACAAAGCGTAAATTCAATTTGGAAAAAGTCGGTCAGTATCTAGAAAATAAAAACCTGCAGCAAATTTCCAAACCGGATATGCATCATCTGTGGAATAAGCTGCTCGACGATAATGAATGCTTGCGCAATTGTCACCTACTGTATCCACATGAAAAGCAAGACTCACTCATACAACAACGTGATAAAATGACCGATGCCGTGGATAAGGTTTTTCAGAAGCCCAACGAAAGTATTAGCGCAAGTTTTGTGCTCAATGCAAGCATAGTCTGCTGTGCGCTGCCCTCATCCGAGGCGGTGGATAACGATTTTGTGCGAACGTCATACTATGTCAACGACGCGACACAATGTGATATGATCGTGACGACCATTGGCTGGCAGGAAGCGTTAGTGCTTGAATTCGATAAGAATTTCACGTTGATGAAATGCATACGCCTACAACTGCAGCCGGGTCCATTCACCACCACCGATGTTGATGCTACTTTTGCTAATTTACGCTTTTTCGATTTACAATTCTATAACGAAAATGTCATTTCATTGCTGCTGCAAAATGTTGCGAATGATTCGAAGCAAAGTTTTTTGGTTCAATTCACGCTAGAGACGGCAAAGGGCAAAGGCACTCAGCATATATTGCCTAATAATGTTAACCTCGTGGATGTTTCAGTGGCACACAGCGTTCTGGATATGGTGGATAGTGCAAATTTTAAGTTGCTCGATGGCGAATGCACACACTTGGCGGTGTCGGGCAGTAGAAAGGTAAAGCTCAATTGAAGTTACGAATTTCATACAGAATTTTTCTTATTTCTTTTCGATATTTCCCATCTAGGTTATTACAATTTTGTCGGAGCAAAAGAAAAAGATGACTATTTTCGAAATGGAAATTGAGGACGATGAGGATGAGACTGAAATGTCTCATAATTCAATGTTGGACACAAGCAAAGAATCTGCAACATCATCACATGAATAATTTTGTGCGTTTTTACTTGTTTCTTTTATTGATTTTTTTTTTTATAATTCAAAAATAACACACAAAAATAAATTTCACAATGACTGAAGAAAATTGGAAAACAGGCGGGCAGGCTAAAAAAACTTATATTGAAATATAAATGATACAATAATAAATAGTCGGGATTATAGTATTTATATATTCATATTTATGTGTCATTTGATTTCAGCTAGGGAATTTCATAAATTAAGAAGAAGAAACATTCATTGCTGATTCTTTGTATGGCGAAAATCATTGGCCATCAGCTATCAGCCATTTTTATACATTGTATGTAGGGATTTAGTCAATGTGCTTTGGAGTACAAGTGAACACTATTTACACTGGATATACGTGAACTTTTTCTCTATGGATTTGAATTGTTTGTAGATTTCTATCATATACATACTATCTATAAATTATGTATTAAAAAAAAAAATATTGGTTTATAAAAAAATATCCTAATTAATTTCATACTGATATGCATCATCAGTATCGTCATCACTATCCAAATCTCTGCGTCTTCGGCGTTCTTTGCGTTTACTACGTTTTTTAACTGTTCCCTTTTCTGTCTCCTGTTCATATGCTGCTTCTTCTGCCTGAGTGATTGCCGCAGTAGTTTTCACCGCTACCACTTCCTCTTTCTCTTGTTTTTCCACGTTCCTAAATTTTCCACCACCATCTTCATCGTTTCCTTCTTCTGCTACCTTTTGTGATTTAACCAATTCACATAGATATTTGTACCGTACCAAACATTCTTCTTTCGTTTTCTCCGGCACACAGTTGGCGATTTTCTGCCATCGATCGTCGGTAGCATTTTTACGATATTTCGTAATTGCCGCTTCCAGTGCACGCTGCTGCTCCTGTGACCAGTTCGTTTCAGGTATTAGAATATTCTTATCACCGCCAGCTGCTGTTTTCTTTACTTTTTCCTTTTTCACCACCTCCTGTGTTTGCTGGATAATATTCTCCGCAACGCTATCGCTTTGTCCGGGTATACGATAGCCATTCTCTTTCATTTTAGCCGCCATGAATGTCACTTCCTGCACTGTTCGATTCATTGTCTCGGCAATTGTATTCCAACGGCTGCTTGCGCCACTCGGGTATTTCTTTACCAAACGTATGAGTTCGGCGAGATCTTCGTCAGTCCAAAAGCCACCGCTGAGTGTTGCCTTAAAGGGTAAGAGATAAAGTTTCCTTCTTTTTCTTTTGCTTTGGCCTTGTGTGTAACTCATACCTTTTGTGTTGCTGGTTTGACTGCATCATCTTCGGTTAGTTCGCGCGTCTGTATCTGCGAGTAGCCACGCAATTCTTCTTCGGTTTTTTCGGGAGCTTTAGTATTTTGTCTACGTTTGCGTAAATTCTCTTTCTTCTCTTTGCGAATGCGTATTTGCTCTACAGCTTCGCGTTCTAGCTCCTCTTGTCGTTTAATCTCTTCAAGTTCTCTGTAATGAGAGAAAAGAAATGCAATTGCTAGTTTCTGATTTGGGAAACATTCTATGGCACATACAAACGACGTTTTTCCAAAGCGATTTCCTTAAGTTCGTTCGCTTTCTCAAAACCACTTTTTATAGTTTTGGGTAAATTCCAAATGGCTACCGGAATTTGAAATGGCAAAGTATTCTAGATACATGAAGAAAATATATAATATAGATCTGTGTACAAGTCTCCCTCTTTCGTTCACTTACCAGTATCGAAGGCGTTGGAATCTCATTAAGTATCACATCCATATCGATGTTTTTATTCTTCTTCTGCAATTTTTTCAATCTAGAGCCAATCACTTGCTCTGCTGTATACTTTTTCTCCAGATACGCGGCCCAAGCGAACAAATACTGTCCTATGGTGATAATAATGAATATTATCAGTGAACCCTCGTACAAGCCAATCTTTCTCATGCGCCGGTAGTAGTACAAAGCTGACTTCCAATTCGGCAGCCCCTCCTTCAATACTTTATCGTATTTCTCACGTTTTGATGAATCTTTAAGCACCTCGTAAATGGATACTAAATTGCGAAATTGTATATTGGCATCTTCAGCTGAATTTTTATCCGGATGCAGCACAATCGACAGATTGCGGAAAGCGCGTTTAATTTGATTGTTTGTAGCATCCTAAAATAATTAATTTACATTTTGAATTGAATCGTTTTTTTTGGTGCAGCTTCGGCATCACTCACCTGCGATATATCCATGAATTCATAGAAATTCTTGTTAATTTCTTCCACCAAATCGAATATTTCAAGTTCTTCATGATCCCACGCAAGAGCTCCACCCAAAATGAGGCTGGCCCATAATATTGCTTTGATATACCAATGCATTGTGGTGGTGGTGGTGGTGGTGGTGGTGGCGGAGGCGGAGGCAGCAGCGCTGATGATCGACACAATTCCGATTGATTCCAAGTACACGACTGTTACAAAGTATTTGGAGTTGTAAAATGCATGCCGTTTTTAATGGACAATGGACCACAAAATGTCAACGTCAACAAAACAACAAAGAACAAGTTGACATATGTACGCATACCGAGTTGCCACTAGTTGCAATTTTAAAGTTGAATTTGAGTCTAAAAGCATTGCGCCGGACGACGGGAAAACAGCCGACGGTAAGGGAATAGCTGAACATCGGATCACTTACCGTTGTGGAATCCGTTTGTATGAACACAAAATATCCTTCCTTTACCTAGTAAAACGAACTTTCATTTTAAAGTGAAATTTTTTTTGTAGAATGAATAGCGATCGAATATGCGATACTGAGCATTTTTTCTGAAAGCGAGTGAAATACTGGAGGTGTGTTTTTGAGTAAAATTGAGTATTACTTGAATCAAATCAAAGGGATCGAGTAAATACTCGAAATAACTATCACCATAGATTGATTTACTACGCCTGAATCCGCACTGATAAGGTCCAATCAGTTTGTTGACGATGTGCTTCAGTCTTTCACGCAGTACGCTCTAGAGAACCTTATATGCAATACATATTAAAAAGACTTATCCCACGGTAGTTGGGACAGTTCGTGGGATCATATTTCTTGTAGATTGGGCAGAGTACGTTGAGGTTCCAATCACTGGCCATGCTTTTACCCGACCATATTCTGTGTAAAATGTCTCGTGCATACATTTTGTGACCTCTTCGCCTCCAGTCTCAAACAACTCCGCACGCAGGCAATCTGCAACTGCAGCTTTATTATTTTTTAGCCAAGCGTTGGCTGTTAAGACCTTATCATAGTCGGTCGGCTGTACTTGAATGCTGTCAGTGATTGGAGTTTCTGGAACAGCTTCCGTTTGGACTCACCCGTTTGTGCGACTATCACGAACTTTATCTTGTATTCTCCGCCCCAAGCCCCATTTCAAAAACCAGCTTGTTTCGTTTACTTATCCAAAATTAAATTGCTTAAATTGCAATTCAAATTTAGTTTATTTGTTACCTACTATATTTATAACAAAAGCATATTGTACCAATAACTGAGAGAACTGTGAAAGTGCCTATTTCCATAAATCGTCATGACTAAACAAAATTTGTATCGGTGTTTGCCCAGCAATTATCTTATCAGGTGCATATGGTACTTATGATAGCTATGGTATCAAGCTGCAGCTGTGTCTCAACAAATTCTCTAACAAACTATTCTTCATTAATGCGAAATATTTATATCTTAACGCAATACAAACTTCTCGCGATTACTCGAACTCGTCAGTCATCGATATGGATTTCGCCAATAAAGTCGTAGTGATAACTGGCGCTAGCTCGGGCATTGGAGCCGCTACTGCAGAAATATTCGCTGCGCGAGGTGCTAAATTAGTTATAGTCGGCCGCAATGTAACCAATTTAAAAGTGACTGAAAAATCATGCAAAACTGCTAACAAAAATGTGGAATGTCTAATGATTACAGCGGATGTAACCAAGGAAGCTGAGAAGATTATAAACGGAACGATTGAAAAGTATGGCCGCTTGGATGTGCTAGTAAATAATGCGGGTATAATGATTCCCGGTGATATTATCGATGGTACTGTGGAAGATTTTGATGAAATGTACAACATCAATGTGCGTGCAGTTTATACTTTAACTAAATTAGCCATACCCTGCCTTCTGGAAAGTAAGGGAAATGTCGTAAATATTTCGAGCGTTTCCGGCTTACGTTCATTTCCCGGAATTCTGGGCTATTGTATGTCCAAAGCTGCAATCGATCAGTTTACTAAATGTGTTGCCCTTGAGTTGGCGCAGAAAAATGTCCGTGTGAATGCAATTAATCCTGGCGTGATAGTAACTGACATACACAGGCGTAGTGGTATGTCTGAAGAGGATTATGCCAACTATTTGGAACGTTCGAAAAGTACACATGCAATGGGTCGTGTGGGCGATGTTTACGAAGTGGCTAAAACTATTTTATTTCTGGCTAGTGACGATGCAAGTTATATAACTGGTGTTACTTTGTCTGTTGATGGAGGAAAACATGCTATGTGTCCAAGATAGATCGTTGGATTAATGCGGCACAATTAATTTACATATGTATATTGAACAATTTGTAATGTGAGTCATAAAATAAATATGTACTTTACAAAAATAAATTGTTCTATATTTGATTTCCCTTCCATAAATAGTATTGCATTATAAATTTCGACATAAATGCAAGTAAGTATAACTATGATGTAATTCTGCCAGTATAACCTTTTCGAAAAAGTGTTTATTTTAGCACAGAAATGAAAATGAGGATGCATATAAATATACACATAAAGGACCGGCAGCAAATATGCAACCACGATGCGCCCTCTAACAAACGACAGACGAGGTCTCTATCACTCTATAGATTGATAGAGGGCGCTGATTCGCGTATTATTCATACTCGATTGAGTATGCATAATAATTGAGGGCGCTGCCTATCAGTTTCTAGTAAAATCTTATATTTCAACTAATAATCGTTTGAAAATTTCTAGAGCTGAAAGAATGAGCGAGTACAGACTCAAAAAAAAAAAAACAAACGCTAGACACAAACAAATAAAATCGCCATCAAAAACTGCGGCTGAGAGGCAGCATGAATGTAGACTTTGTCGAAAAATAGAGGCCCGAAAAAATTCAGATTCTGCAAATGGGAAAAAAATCCAACAACCAGCACCGAAAGATCGCGGGAGTGTAGATTTCGCAAGCTACTTGAGGCATAATAGAATGCAAAGACTAATGCGGAGAGACAGCACGAATAGTAATTTTTATTTTATTTTTTGACTGATACATCCAACACACAGGGTGTACCCCTATGAATGCAGATCATTGTGCTGATTGGAAGAAAGATTGATGGGTGGGAGGAAGAAGGAGGGCGAATAAGAGAGGGAATGCAATCGCAGGACACCGATAAAGAGATAGACAGCCATTGTGGCAAGTGTTATGCCTTTACCACATGAATCAACTTCATGCAGCGCTAAAGGCCAAATCTTATGCTGAAGATTATGTAGATTTTATATTTTCAATGATAAAAGCCAAATGCCTTGTAAAAAATAATATATCTTCAATTCTTTTAAAATCAATTTTCAAAAAGTTCTGATACTCTTACTTCATTGGCTGCACAGACCAACAAAGTGCACACAACACAGCCTTTGGAATACTCTCTTTGAAATGGCAGTTTCTTATACGAGTAATATGGTTTTTGCACAAAAGTGATATTTTTCGAATCCAATATTGAATATGTAACCTTATATAGATCAAGATCAAGAATGTTAGATGCCAAAATCTTCAACTCTCTTTATACGTTTTGAGATGATCACACAATATATTGTATCGAATTCGAACCCATTTTTTTACAACACCCGCTAAAATCTGCTACATGAAATAAATACGTTAGCTTTAGTAATAAATAATTTGATATGTAATATGTATGTACGTGTATACCATATTATATTTTTATTTACATTGCAGAACGCAATGAAACTATAATCAAACTAAAATAAACAATTCTAATGTATGTATAAACTAAATATTGTATAAGTAAATAACAAAAATTGACTAGACTTTTATTTCTTACCAAGCATAGTCGTACCTACAATTAATTACATTAATTGGAAGAAATGTGATAATTATAGTTGTAGACAAAATTGCATACACATTCAGAGACATGGGAGAAATGTGATTATGGGCTAGGAGAATCTTAATTTTATAATTTTAATATGTATGTATGTACTTATATGGTTTTTTAGTATATTCATTCATTGTATTAATTTATATATTTCGAAAATGTCGAATAGCCAAATCCACTGGCAAATCAAAATCATATTTGGTTAGAGCATCAATTGAGCGCAATGAATCACGAAAACCCGTGCGTACAACATAACTATTGGGCGTATAATACATATCGATGAGGTCGTTGCAACTGAATATTAAATTTAGCCATTCAACCAACTGATGCGAACTGTAATAAAATGTAAGTAATGAAAGAAATTTATTTATTATATTTATTAAATTTATATGTTGAGAATTCAAAAAAAGTGTTAGTGTGCTTGTTACTCACTTTAATCCCGCACACACAAACGCCTTGAAGTGTGCATTGTAGCTGCGTTTGTATGGGCGATGCATTGCAATAATCATGCCGACAGCGCTCAAAAGGTTCTGTTTAGCGGTAACTGCATGCGATTCAACAATATCTAAATTGAAACTCTCTGATAACTTGCGTGCTGGTGTATTATTATACTCATCGCCATGTTTCAAATAATAATATTCTAAAATCAATTCCCAAGCGTGCATTGGACGACCGCCGCCTGCTGGCCCGAAGAAACTGGAACCACTATCCTCGTTATCATCACCGCCATAACTCGATGAAGAGGACACAAATGAGGCAGCAGCAGCAGCAGTGGAAGGATCCCTAGAAGCAAATACTGGGGAGGGATTTAGACAGCGCATAAAAGGAACAATAAGGCTAGAGGTGGCCGATTCATTTTCTACACGCAAACCGTGCTGTATGAGACGTAGTAGGGTCATGGCGAAATTCTTGCGCACAGCTGTTGTTAGCTCTTTGCAAATCGTACTGATTGAATCGCCTCTGTGACGCGCCGCCCGACGACAATTCAACTCCCAATCGTAGCAATCGTAGGCGTCTTCATCTGAATCGGAAGAAAGTGTATATGGTCTTAGTTCAGTGTGGCGTGTTGTTTGCCTAATAGGACGGCCCCGTCCACCGCCGCGCGGTGTTATTGTCGTTACGATGCCATTGTGGAAGGCGTCTGTTGTGGTTACGGAAGATGATGATGGTGATGAAGCATTGTTAGCTGATGATTTCTTAAGCGCGCGTTTCATGTTTGCTAGTTTTTCCCGATCGAATGTGAGTGTAGCTGCTAAAGAGGCAACCTCTTGAATATCCACTTCCAGCTGAGCGCGTAAATCACTTTAAATAAAATAGAATCATCATTAATATTTAAAAAATATACGTATTTCACATCATCAGTCTGCTTAAGGTTTATTTACCCCCAATGGTCGCCCTTCGAAGTTTTCTTCAGCGTGTTTTTTTGAAATTGCTCTGCTCTCGTTCCGAAATGTGTAGTGACAAACATATTCATTAGCAGCGATGCTTTATCCATCAGTCCGTGAGCTTTGCTATTGAGATTTTCACGTACTCCCTGTTGTGCTGCTGATGCACTTAGATTCACATTGGCGTTCAAAGATTCAACAACGGCATCTTCTGCTGCAACGGCGTTAGCATCTAGTGCCGACTGTTTCTTGCGTCCTGCTGCCCCTTTTTTCTTAGCCGCATAGCTATTGTAGGCTTCAGATAATTTTTCGTTACCACTGAGTGTGTTCATTTTAGAATCATCTGAATCGCATTGCAAAAATGCAATAAAGCGCTCTAAATCCGTTATTTGTGTCTTGAGTTGTGCTACCAGTTGTTCCTTCATACGTAAGGGACCCACAAATTCACCAAATGCATTATCTACTTGGCTCTTGAGTTCTTCTGGACTTAACTGTGGCAAATCTTGATCATCCATTTTAAGATTTAACTTGTTTTTTAACTCATCGATTATGATTTTTTGTTTCTCCAATAGAATATGCTGCGGCAACACTGGCGCTCCAGAATCGTAAGCCATATTTTCCAATTCTGAGAGTTGCGACTTGAGATGATCAATAAGCTCGAATTGACGTTGACGTATAGCTTCTTGTTCTTCGTGTTTCGACAAACCGGAATAACCACGTTTTGGGGCAGTAGTGACCACAGTTGGAGAGATGGGCTAAAATTAAATGAGTTGTGATAAATCTTTAGACAAAGACAATGTTTTATGTAGGGGTTAGTTGGTTTTAGTCATTGTTGCTTAGAAGCAACTACCAAATCGCCCCGTAATACGAAAGAACATTTTTTTTTTAATTCTGGTACCCAAAGACATGCAAATACTTACGTCGGGTATTCCACGAAAAGCGAATTCTTCCAAATCTTTAAGCAGCTGGTCACGCTCATTCGATGGTGCTTCAACAATTTGACGCACACGCAATTGAACATGGGCAAAATGTGACGTCAAAGCAAGCAAAGAAGACGTCAGCAATTCCTGTTCATCTTCCATGTTTCGTAGGCGTACCAATTCTCCAGGATCATTGTGCATTAACTCCTGCTTTTCTTGACTATCGGAACTGAGCAACTCCAATTCCGATTCGGGACTAAGTAGCTCGGAGTTAGGACTCATTGCATCATCATAATTAGCACCGAGCGGTGACCAACGTTCACTTAACGGATGTAAGGGGTCATCAAAATCGGGCTGCGTTGCATCACAAAAAATAATAGTAGTAGTAGATGAGTCCTTGTGAGCTGACAGATGTTGCTGTTCGTATAAATTCTCATCATTTTGCGTAGGCGTCAAGTGGGTGGCGATGGTGGTAGCGGTGGTGGTTGTGATTAAAGTGGGTGTCGTTATATAGTTGTTGTTGCCCGAATTCTTACAGCTGTTGAATAAAATAATTTCCTTTTCATGTTGTTGACCTTCGCTCACCCCACCACGCTCACCCACAACTTCATCCTCATCATTATCAACCCCGCCATCAACACTGCCGCAGCCACTTATTGTGTCTTCTTCATCATCAAATTTCCCACTGAAATCAAATTCTTTTGCTAATTTATCTTCGATTTTTTCACAATCTGTTGTATTCATTTCACAAATATTTTGCCAAATTTTCACTTAATAATGTGTACACTTCATGTAGTAGTTGAAATTGCCACTATTAACTATTTTCGCATGGTTTAAAGTGTAAAGAAATTTTGGAGAAAAATCAATTTTATTCAATTAGTGCAGCAAAATGCAGCCACTACACAACGACGGCGACGACTCAAAGGAAACTATGGTAATGGCATGTCAATTCACAAAATTTCCATGGGGAGATTACGGTTTTTGTAATAGATTAGCAAAGTATTAGAAAGGGATGAAGTTAGTAAAACTATTTAAAAAATAGTACTTTTTACGTGTGTTGAACAATGTCGCTTAAAATGGTAGTATTAATATGTATAAGCAGATCTGGGGAGAAAAACGTTATTGCGTTAATGGCGTGAATTAACGGCGTTCATTTAATTTTTGGTTAACTATTTACCTTTCTGCCATTAACTATAACTAGGGATGTCTGCCAGCTGCCACCTTCCACCCCAAGTTTCGGCTCATGTGGTTGGAGGAGTCGGCAATGAAATGCCATCACAAGGAAACGATATACGGCAAGAAGAAAAATACCTAACATACAGTAGCAGAAAACCAAAAAACTAAACGAAATTAAGCAATACAACTTGGAAATGGAAAATTAAGAACATCTGGAATAGAAGGCAAAATTGAAGAATTGATTTGCAGAACGCTGAAAATGCAAGAGCTAAAGTTACAGATTCTGTAGAAAACACAACTCCAAAGGATTGGAAGAGCCGTAGCGCTATCTTATGCATATCTTTCACAAATATACCAATATATAAAATTTTTCTTGCATTAAAATTTCAGTTTTATTGAATTTTATACAACTTTTAATATTTTTGTACTTTTTTGCGCAGCTATAATGCAAAATCGTTTGTTCGAATTGCCACAGTGGACTCGAAGTAAAATTTTATTCGGGCGAAACTCTCAATATATATTTACATTTCACGTGATAATGTTCTGGTTATAATAGTACTTAGACGTGAGGTGAAGTACGTGAAGTAATGAAATGATACTTAATTTTATCGAGTACGTAAAAGTAATAAAGGGTGTTTGTTTTAGAAGTGTGGTTTTCAATCTGGTAATACTTCTTTCGGAGTTGGTCTTTTTGGCAGCTATCACTTGATTTATGCTGTTTGGTTTGCCATTTCAAGAATTGAAACCCAACGACCATCAAGCGAGTCGCACGTTCGGTGAATGGGCCCAAAACGATTTTCACAAGAAAATTTTGTTGAGCAATGAAGTAGAATGGGTACGTTAATAAGCAAAATTGTCGCATTTGGAGTGATCATAATCAACAAGCCATTGTTGGGATGCCGTTACATCCTCAAAAAGTCACTGTTTTGTGTGCTCTATGGGCAAAGGGAATCATTGGTTCATATTTCTTCAAAGATGAAGCCGGTCATAATGTTACAGTCAATGGGGAACGCTATAGAGCTATGATTAATGACCTTTTCGTGCCTGAATTGGAATATGTTGATGTGGACGACCTTTGGTTCCAACAAGACGGCGCTACATGAGATACAGCCAACGAAACAATCAATTTATTGAAGGAAACTTTTGGTGAGCGCATTATCTCGCGTCGTGCGCCTGTGGCGTGCCCCCCAAGATCGTGCGATTTAACACCGCTGGACTATTTTTTGTGGGGTTATGTGAGGTCGCTTGTCTACGCAGATAAACTCGAGACGATTGACGCCTTGGAAGAGAATATTCGGCGCGTTATTACTGACATACGGCCCCAATTGCTGCAAAAAGAGGTCGAAAAGTGGACCTCTCGGCTGGAATTTATTCGAACCAGCCGCGGCGGCCACTTGCCCGAAATCGTTCTAAAACATAATGGCAAATCCTTATCTTTATAACAGAGCTGAATTCTTGGCCATAACCTTAAATTATATGCGTTTTATTTCTTCTTGGAAACCACACTTCTAAAAAAAAACACCCTGTAGTAGACGTGAGGTGAAGTACGTGAAGTAATGAAATGATACTTAATTTTATCGAGTACGTAAAAGTAATAGAAGCAGTTATAATAGACCATGTTCACATTAGCCCCAGTGCGCAAAGGGGGAAGTGGAGAAAGAAAAAGTTACGCCTCACGGATGTTTTATGTTGTTCAAAATTTTTAGACTCATTTTGACATTTGTTGAAATGGCATTTCAATCAGCTGCGAAAAACTATCACTCATTGCTTAATTTGCGCGTGCAGTAAATTTGTGCTGCGCAAAAGAGGTAGTAAGTGTCAAAAATAAGGCGACGATGTTCAGAACACATTTTAGTACGAACATGAGAGAGTGTACTCTTATCAAAATGAGGCGGCACTCTGAGGCTAATGTGAGCGTGGGCATAGAAGTGAAGTAACGTAGATAACAGATTTCTGCGTTAAGTTACCGCTCTTTGACAGCTCAAATTAAAAATTTCACGCGAAAAAAAATGAATAACAGTTCAAAGTTGTAATTTATGGTAGAAAAATTCATATAAATTTCATAAATGCCTCCTCAAAAATTTATATGAAATTTTAAAGTTTACGTACGACATAAATTCGCAGATCTTATAATCGAGACATTTATGAGTTTATAGAACCCCATAAATTTGCTTTCATTTTGTTATTTTATTTTTATGTAGAGGGACGTTGTATTATAACCGGCGCTACTTTTGCCTACGGTCAAACGGCATTTAATTACTTAAAGTCCATTATAACCATAATGGAGCATAAGGCTAAATAGGTTTTTAAAATATAATCACATTGTCGCATAAAAATTTTGAGAAAACTTTCTCATATAAAAGTCAATAGCTGAAGAAAATGTAATAGATTCTCCTAATAACTGAAAACAGCTGCTGACTTTGACGCACACACAGCTTTGGATTATTATCAAAAACGGCTGATTTCAGTTTGAGGTGGCGATTTCATCACACGCTCGATAGTTTTGTTTTAAAGGAAATAAGCTGAAGTTATTACAACTTTATTAAAAAACAATGGCCACTAGAAGACAAGCGATTTTGCTTTACCGAAAATTGTTACGAGAGTCGGAGAAGTTACCGTCATATAATTTCAGGTTGGTTTCATTGAAATTTTTATTATTTAAGTATTTTCATTAATTTCCCATCATTAATATACTAATAGAATGTATGCAGTTCGCAAGATTCGCGACACATTCCGTGAAAATAAAACCTTAAACAGTTTTGAAGAAATCGATCGTCAAATAGAGATTGGAAAACAAAATCTGGAGCTGCTGCGTCGTCAGGTAAGAGGTGGAGATGTGTGTAAAGTGAAGGAAGTTTACTTATTAATTTTATTTAATGGATGATATATAACATGGAATTACATAGCATGGAATTGTGGGTATGCATGGAAAATAACTTTTCATTTTATACTAAATTCTAAGCGGGAACTTTGCGCTAAGTGAATATAAAAGGATAAAACGATTTTAGGACCACCCCTCCTCAGTATTTACATACTTAGATTAGAAAGTTATGTCATAGACTACACAATCTCGAATGCTGTTTATCCTTGTGTTAATAGAAATACAGCAAATTACATTACTCTTATTGAAGATTCATGTATTTTTGATTCATTAATTGTGGAATCTCTATGCCCTATAACATTGTCCTTGGCTCGTTGTAGCATATCTTATTCTTTGATTTTTGAACTAAGAAATTAAGTCTGGTTTACGCGTCCAACAGATCGTCCCAAATTATAAGTAATGTTTTCAGTCTTATACGTGAACAAATTTATTTACTACTAAGTTCCAGCACAATGATCTTGGCTATTTTGTTTTCTTGACCTAAATTTAGATTTTGTTTCATTCCTCAATTATGAAGAATTATTGAAGTATATTGAAATTAATATTAAGTACCATTTTATTAATTTTTTTTATATAAGTACAACGACATTCATAAATTCTAATAAATGTTATTCTTTACATACATACATACAATATATTCACACTTATTTATTATTTTTTGCATTTACCTTTCCAGGCAATTATTGGGCACTTATACTCAACAGATAAACTTGTAATCGAACAGCCAAAGAAAGCGCTTCGTAATTACCATGATTGAAAGCGATGAGATCGATCCTCGAAAAGCAGCACATGCTCTCCCCTTGTTATTTTCATTATACCATATTTTTAACAGTACCATGAGCAAAGCGTTATATTGAGATTTTGCATTTTAGACATTAAGTAGTAAAACAACAAAACACAAATGAAAAAATAATTAACACTCAAATAAAAGGCAACTTTATCAACTTTATTTCAACTTAAACAATCCTCATGATAAGTTACTTTATTTAGCATAGGTACTCAATGCTGGTTAAGTACTCATAGATAAAAAATATTTTAATGAAAACAATGCAAATTGTATACTGGCAATGTTGGGACACTGTGAACGTGGTCGATAAAGTTAAACAGCAACTACTTATGTTAGTAAGTATGGAATGTGTTAATTCGAGCTAAATGCAAAGTATGCATGTATTTACATTGTTTAAGCTTGATAAGTGCTCGCTGATACATTGCCACCAGTACCCGTCCAATTGGTGTGCACGAATTTACCCTCCTGGCCCAGCAGCTCGTATGTGTGTGCGCCGAAGTAATCACGTTGAGCCTGCAACAGATTTGCTGGTAATTTCTCACTGCGGTAGCCATCATAGAAGGAGAGAGCTGTCGACAGCGCTGGTACGGGTATACCCCAGAGACAAGCATTGGCAACCACTTGACGCCACGAATCTTGGCCTTTCTCAATAGCACGTATAAAGAACGGATCGAGCAACAGATTCGATAGTGAGTCGTTGCTATCATAGGCCTCTTTAATGTTTTTCAAGAAAGCACTGTAACAAAATAAAAATGAATAAGTTTGTATTTTCATGCGAAGCTATCACACAAACACACTCACCTCCTGATGATGCAGCCACCGCGCCACATCAGCGCAATGCTACCGTAATTCAAATTCCATTTGAATTCTGCGGCGGCTTCACGCAACAGCATGAATCCTTGTGCATAGGAAACGATTTTCGCACAATACAGAGCATGTTTAATATGGTTCAAAAACTTTTTCAAGTCAGCAACTGTAGGTTTCACTTGGGGGCCTTTCAACTGCTTGCTGGCGACTACTCGCTCAGTTTTCAAGGCTGACAAACAACGCGAGAATACCGCTTCACCTATTAGTGTAACGGGTACACCATATTGCAGCGCCGATATAGCAGTCCATTTGCCAGTGCCCTTCTGGCCTGCTGTGTCCGATATGCGTTCCAGCAAGTAACCCTGCTCATCCTTATATTTGAGTATGTCCCTTGTAATCTCAATCAGATAAGAATCCAACTCTTCAGTATTCCATTTGCCAAACTGTTCTGCCATCTCGGCTTGCGAAAGGCCCAGCGCTTTCATTACGTGATATGCTTCACAAATCAATTGCATATCACCGTATTCAATGCCATTGTGCACCATCTTCACAAAATGCCCGGAGCCACCTTCGCCCACCCAATCACAGCATGGATCACCATCGGCCTTAGCGGAAATCGCTTGGAAAATGGGTTTGATAAGTGGCCATGCCTGAGGATTACCACCTGGCATCAGGGATGGGCCATTACGGGCTCCCTCTTCGCCACCACTCACACCGGAACCAATATAGAGGAATCCCAAGGCGCGTAATTCATCACAGCGGCGAGCAGTATCCTGATACTCTGAGTTGCCACCGTCAATAATGAGATCACCAGGTTGGATCAATGGTAGCAGCTGCTTGATAAAACTATCGACTGCGGGTCCAGCTGTAGGGATATAACAAATGTTGATTAAGAATTGTGAATGCTTATCAAATCAAAGTTATTGAAAGCTGTTATTAAAAAGAGAATGTTTTGCGTAATGATCTTGAAAAATACGCTTTTGCTATACATAACTATGTACATAGAAAACTGGAATAAAGCTACCACTAAACCCCCTGCTAAATAAATGTTCAAGTTCATCAAGATGAAAAGCAACACACAAAAAATCAAATCATTCAGTTGTACTGAACCGATTTCTTCAAATTGTATAATTTTTTTGCGGCGAGTAAAAACCCATGCAATTTGACCAATCTTTTCTGAAATCTTTTCTGAAATTAAAATACGAAACAGAATTGATAGTAGGTACCTATCTCTCTTAAAAAATCCATCATATTGACGCTTTTACTGTACTCGCAAACTCTCAGTTTGTAAAGTGCACTTGAAACACCAGGTGCTTCAAACTCCGATTGTTTACAACGCCTACCGATCATTCTCTTTTTCTGTTTTGACGTAGTCGTACGTCTGACCTCTTGCCTCAGTTGCCGTTATTGAAACCGAAGATCATTGAGCAAGTCATGCAGTGAAGAGTAGCCGCACATGCATATACATACATATACATACGTACATACATGCATACGTAATCCAAATGCAACAACAAAACAACATGTTTGTGACAATGACAGTGACATTGCTTTGACTTACCCTTGACCAGCAGCATAATTTTGCGAGGTGTTTTCAACTTGCTGACCATGTCCTCTAAGGATGTAGCACCAATCACTTTGGTGCCCTTGGCCTCATTGTTCAGAAAAGCTGTCACCTAGTTAAAGTAACGAAAATAGCGAAAGTATTACAAATCAAAGCTTTTTCTACTATTGCTATGGCTGGTATCACACTGGCAACAGTTGCCGCGGAGGCAAATTTCTTCTGCATTCTTCATCTGATGCAAATCTGTAGACGCTAGTAACTAAAATTACTCTCTCCATCTTTCTCTCTCTTTCGTCTTTTTTTTTTTTTATTTTACGAGGGAAACAATAATAATTTTATCTCCTCGGCGGCAACTGTTGCCAGCGTGATATCGACCTAACTAACCTTGTCCACGGTACGATTGTATGCACACACTACGAATCCCTTCGAATCCATGTTCAAAATTAGATTTTGCCCCATGACGGCCAATCCAATGAGGGCGATATCCGCTTTACTGAAATATTTTATTGCATAATAAATTCTTAGTTTGGACCATCAATTTTGTTAAATAAAACTTCAGATTCACATTTTCCAATTTGACATTGCAAACAGATAATGGCGGCGAACGCCGCACGATCTCCAAGACGACATGAGGAGGGGCGGTTGGTGAATACTTACGCTGACATGATATTTTAAAGTTGCTGCTTTTGCGTTATTGTAAGCAATGTTTTTGTTGCTGGTAGTGTTGTTGGCGTTAGTTGTGCTGGTGATCGTCGTCCTACCGAACACGTTCACAATCGCGCGATTACTGAAATTCACAAAACAGAACATACGATTAGGTAAAATTAAATGAGTACACGAAATTTCGGTGTGCGAAAAAGCTTGAGCTTTTAACTTTATTTCTTAAATTATTTAATAGTACATACATATATATATATATACATATATATATTTAATTTGAGTATGAATACGTGCAAACAAGCTTTGGTTTGATATTATTGTGACGTAGTACCTTAAATGAGTGGCATTCCAACTAAGTATAATATTAAGTGTAGGGGAAGGTGGTGGGTGATATGTACGAGTACATCGGTGCACGGGAAACATCGATATTTTGGTGTCGATGCATCTGAAATTTCCGATGCAATCAATTTATAACCTGTCGATGTATTCATATACCGATGTTTTTCTTTCGATACATCGAATTTTATATTCTTATTTTATATATAAGATATTATAAGAAACATTGTAAATAAGAAATGCACAAAAAAAAATATATGTACATTTTTAGGATTTTTACCCAAATGACTTATAAATAATCAATTATTGTTAATAACTCTATTAACAGTTACAACCTTAATTACTTTATTTTTTTATTTACGGTTATGTTTTTCTGCTTTCATACTTAATTTTGCTATCTCAGCGTTTACACCTGACATTGCTAACATACCAAAGAATAATACATATTAGCTGTAAGAAAATACTGGAAAATTGTCTATGTGACGTAGGCGTCCCACCAGTTCTAGTGTCTTCGGAATGCATTAGAATAGAAACTCCGAGAAAGCTTCGAGGTTCGTGGACATGCTAATTTTTTTAGTTTTGTTTGCTTTTAACACAATCCATCGTGAAGACCCTCGATATCTTTTTCTCATGCCCATGATATGTTTAGATATGTAGATAGCCAGAGAACTACATTCCATTCTATTACATATATATCTCCTACAACATGAATCCATGTGGAAAGGCTCATCCTATCCGTAGCCTAGCCATTGAGGTATTTAAGAAGAACTTTTCGAATTCAAGATAATAAGATGGCTTTAATATTTAATATTTAGTTAAACCCTCTCAAGACACTGAAAATTATCTATAGTTTTATGCGATATCTACATATTTTCCAGTACTTAATTATAACCTGCCTATATTTCCTTCCAATTTTCCAGATAATCAAAAAAACATAAAAAAAAAATTTAATTGAAATGACATATGTAGTATCTTACTTACTTTTAATGGCACAACAGCCCATGGAGGGCCTAGGACGAGCTTTTCGCATCCACTCATGTTGTGCGTGTTATATTTGTACATGAATAGAAGGGACCTACAGTTTAATGCCGAATCCGAACGGCGAAGTGAAAAGCTTTTCATAGCAATTTTTACTCTTGTAGGTTTGCCATTGCCTGCCAAGAGGTGGTGCCGTATAGAAAAATTATTTTTTCTACTTTTTGATTTTGCCTGTGCCGAGATTTGAACCCCGGATACTCTGCGCAGCAGTCCAACGCATTACCACTACGCCACAGCGATCACTTGCAAATATTTACAGAAATATAAAAGATCTTTTCTCAACATTGTAGGAGGCGCAATTTTTATAAAGGGTGTTTTTTCTAGAAATGTGGTTTTCAATCTGGCAATACTTTTTTCGGAATTGATCTTTTTGACAGCTGTCAATTGATTTATGCTCAGTTTGGTTTGCCATTTCATAATGAATAGACTTCCTCCTGAACAATGTTTGCAAATTATTGAAATTTATTATCAAAATTCATGCGCTGTGAAAGAAGTGTTTCGCAAGCTACGCCCATTTAGCAACGAGGCTAATTTTGTGGCTCAATGGATACGTGAATAAGCAGAATTGCCGTATTTGGAGTGAAGACCAGCCAGAGGCAATTCAGCAGCTACCAATGCATCCCGAAAAATGCACTTTTTGGTGCAAAGAAGATAAATGCCGCAAGGTCAATGGAGAAAGGTACCGTTCGATTACAAAAGACTTTTTTTGGCCGAAAATGCTAGAATTGGACTCGGCCGACAAGTGGTTCTAACAGGACGATGCCTGCACGCGAAACCATGCATCAATTGAGAGGCGAATTTGGTGAGCAGTTAATCTCACGGTTTGGTGTAGTCAATTGGCTACCTAGATCGTGTGATTTGACCCCGTTAGACTATTTTTTGTGGAACTATGTTAAGTCTCTTGTCTATAAAGACCAGCCAAACACGATTACTGCTTTGGAAGCCAACATTGAACGCGTCATTTGTGAAATTCCGGTCGAAATGTGTGAAAAATGTGTCAAAATTGGATCTTCAGAATGGACCACTTGAAGCGTAGCCGCGGGCAACATTTAGGTGAAATTATCTTTAAAAAGTAAATGGCAGGAATTGATTTATCGATACAAATAAAAATTTCATTCACTTTTGTAAAATATCTGTGGTTTTTTTTTTCAGTTTCAAAAACTAAACTCTTATAAAATAACCCTTTAGTTAACCCCTATATAACCCCTAAATAACGCAGTGCCTACACCTAAATTGCGAATGAGACCTATCCAAACTAGTTTTTGAAGAAAAAAAATGGTCGAAGGTAAAACAATATGGCAGATAAAAGTTCCTTAGAAAAAAATAGGTCGGAACACTGGCCAACAAAAACAATCGTAACCCCATGTTTCTAGGGGAAAACAGATCTCAAATACATACTTACGCTAGAATCAAATATAATTCCATTCAAGGATATTACTCAACAAGGCTGACGTTGACACTTAAAAAAGAAAACACATCAAAATTATTTTTTTTTTCATGATAACACCTTTTTATTAATGTTCGGTTAATACTTTGAAATTTGTTGCCGATCCCCGAACCGAACCCGAATGCATTATTTATGGCCAAGCCGGACTTAGCTCGAACCCGATCGTTTAGTCGGACACTGGCTCTGTATAAACCCTCCATGGAGGAAATGGAGAAGAGAAAATAGAAAAGAGTAAAAGGAAGGAAACACCTTTTTTACTCTCCAACAAATTTCTTAGTCTCTTAAAGAAATCGGAGATCAGGTAAGGGAATAGAGTGATCAGATCTCATCTCCAAGACGTCGCTACCCAGCAGGTGTCTGCTTCTTCCCGCGAAGGCAGGACAATAACAGAGAAAATTATCTTTATTGTCGCTTTCCTCATCAAGGCAGGATACACAAGCCAGATCGGCAATGACACCCATATTGGTCTTATGTTGACCAGATGTATGTACTGTGCCCCGTGATCAAACCCACCAAGGTGCGCTGATCCTTTCTCTCCAGATGGCGAACAAATTCAGCTGTTCTTCTGTATCTAAAAAAACACTTCGTAGTTTTGCAGAAATTACAATCGCTTACGATCTTCGAAGAGTTATCGAAGTTTTCTAGGACCTTTATTACAGCCTGTCTGTCATTGCACACTCCGATCCGTTGTCCACGTCAACCGTTTTCGATTATCCAGCAAGCTACATTCAAAAGGGCAAAGATCCCTATTTGGAAGATCATTACCATTTCTCTTGTAGCGTAGAAGTACCTGGTCTCATCGCCTAGGTAGCAACCAGAACGGTCTATATAGAAAATGGATTCCTCCATTGGGGTCCCTCAGGATATAGTATATCACATTATATTAGCTATCGAATTTGAGAGATAAAATTATACTACATTTCTAGAAAAGCATGTGCCATTGAATAAAGCATTTCCAATGCTTCACATAGTCCGCTTCTTCTGGATTTCGTTCACCACTCCTTTAGTGGAAGAACCGGTCATTGAGTTTAACTGACTAGCAACGACGTATAAATTGAGCAGGTATTATTTCTATGATCCAAAAAAATTATTTTAAACAAAATAAATCGTCTAGAACTTTATTTTAACCCACCAAAGCAAAAGTTTCACATTGAAAATAATTTAAGTGATAAAATTAAGGACATACAAACATACATTGTGTATGTACACACTTACAATTTATCATATTAGGCAAATGCAAAGTTTACGAGTTGAAACTTATTTATTTTAATTCAAAACCTTATAGGGATTAAGAATACCATTGGGATCAAGTAACTTCTTCATATCACGCATCAATTCAATGGCTTCAGGAGTCTTTGTATATTTTAAATAGTTCTTTTTAAGAAATCCAATACCATGCTCAGCACTCACGCTTCCCTTCACTTGGGATGTGTACTCGTAAACAAAGGGCTCAATGCGGTGGTATAATTCCTGAGTAAATTCCCGGCACGGTACGTTCAGATGTAAATTTGAATCACCTGAAAGATAATTACGAAATTATTGTAGTATCCATCAAGATCTAAAGCTGAAAGATCTAAGCTGGAATTTACCCAAATGACCATAGCCGCATACTCGAGTCGCCATATCGCCAACACGTTGCTGCATAACATTGACAATGTTATAGAATTCTCTCAACGGCAAGGATATATCATATTTGAAACAGAAGCCATCCTGCATCAATGCAACCGGGATCATTTCACGTAATTTCCAAATTTCATGGCATTTACTAACTTCCCCGGCTATGGTGCCATCTAATATTTCACCTTTTTCCATGCCGTGTTCAAGAAAACGATTAATTTTTTCCATATCATGAGTTGCATCGCTGCCGGAAGTCTCGATGAGCATGTAAAACGGATAGCCCTGTATGGGAGAACTGGAAAGTAGAAATATTAATGCATCGTCGAATTGTAATGTTCGGTAGGTAAGTCTAATGAATTTACTTAAGCTTAAAATGCTCTACGCTGGCATTCAGTGCTGCAGCATCCATCATTTCGCAGGACGATAAAATCTCGCCCAAAAAACGTTTCGCATTGAAAAATGTTTTGAGCACATCATCAAAGGTCGACAATCCTGCAAGTGTAGGTTATTTCATTAAGTCATTTATGTTTCCTTTTTTGCTTGTGTGATTTACCCAAAAATGCCACATGCACTGCCTGCGGCATTGGAGAACACAATATCGATAGTTTCGTCACTAGTCCAAGTGTACCTTCAGAGCCAATGAAAAGATGTTTCAAATGATAGCCAGTGTTATCTTTTTTGAAATCAGACATGAGATCAATAATTTGGCCATTAGCAAGAACCTAAAGATAGTGGCGATTGAGTGATAACCGAACACAGAGCAACTTCTCATCTCATTTCGATAAGTACTTACCGCTTCGACACCCAAAACATTTCCATGTAAATTGCCATATCTTAAAACACGCAAGCCGCCGGCATTTGTTGCAACATTGCCGCCAATGTGGCAACTCGATTTTGCACCCAAATCTATCGGCACCACCAAGCCCACTTCTCTCGCCTTATTATCCAAATTCTCCAGAATGCAACCGCCCTCGCAGACGGCAATACCGCTGATTTCATCGATGTGGATAATTTTATTTAAACGCTGCAAACACAGAACAATTTCATCACAGACCGGAACGGAACCACCAACTAAGCCAGTGTTGCCCCCCTGAGGGCAAACAGCCAATTTGCGTTCGTTACAGTATTTCATAATGGCTGAAACTTCTTGAACATTAGCAGGTTTCAGCACAAGTTTACTACTGCCTGTAATGATGGTGAAACAAAGGGGGGGGGGGGGGGGGGGAAAAAGAAAATATGAAAAGAAGGAGCTACTCGCATTGCCTCATTTTCCAGTTGCAACGTACCACGCACACTGCGCAAAAAATCCACATTAAAACCTTGTAAATCTTCTTGCATCACATTGAGTCCACCTAAAATGGACTCGAAGAATGTTATGTCTTTGCCATCCAACACTCCATAATTGCCCCTTTTGACATTGTGTCGCACCTTTTCAAAGAATGTAAATGCAAAGTTAGGTACATACAAAGCAGAAAGAGTAAATTAAATATGTAATTACTTTTTATTGTCAGTAATATGGTATGGTAGATATAAAGGGTGTCCCAATAAGAGTGTCGTGAACGAATTAATTTAAAAATAAAACGCATATTTTTTTACCGAGTAAGTGCTTTGTATTGCAAAGTAGTCATGTTCCTATTACTTACTTACTTAACTGCCACTACAACCGATGATCGGTCTTGGCCGCCTCTACAAAGCTTCGCCAGTCGCCTCTGCTATGCGCGCGCTGGCGCCAGTTGATAAGGCCAAGTGCAGTCAGGTTGCCCTGCGCCTGGTCTTTCCAACGAAGATTAGGACGTCCCCTTCTGGGTGTTCCTTCACCGTGGTTTCGCTTTCTTCCATTCGCTCAACATGACCCAGCCAGCGAAGCCGCTGGAGTTTTATACGCTTGACTTTGTCAGTGTGGGCGTAGAGCTCATACAGCTCATCGTTCCATCTTATTCGATACACGTCGTCCACGCATACTAGACCGTAGATCTTACGGATTATCTTCCTCTCGAACGCTCCTAACAGCCTCTCATCATTGATGGGCAATGTCCACGTCTCTGCGCCATACATTAGGACGGAGATGATGAGGGACGCACATATTAGTGAACTCACTGACGGTTGTCGACTTGAAACGTAGAAGCGCAAGGATCGAACATGGACGAACCTGCTACTGTCACGAACTTTACCTTGTGTCCTACGCCCCAGCCCCACCCCCCACATGTTACCTTGTGTCCTACGCCCCAGCCCCACCCCCCACTATTAAGTATGGAATAAAATATACGGCAGAGGGCTCCCGGTGCTCTGATCACAGACCCTTGCTCTTTAAATGAAATTTTCGATGGCATTTTGAGAAAGTGGTAAGTGTGGTAAATGACGAACTTTTGTTTATACTTTTTCTAATAAGCCAAAAAAGTGGTCGCCGTGGCATAGCTGGTAGAGCGTTGGCCTGCTACGCAGAGTGTCCGGGGTTCAAATCTCGACGTAGAAAAACCAAAAAAACAACTTTCTACACGGCACTACCTCTTGGCAGGCAATGGCAAACCTACAAGAGTAAAAATTGCCTATGGAAATCTTTTCACTTCGCAATTCGGATTCGACTTAAAACTGTAGGTCCCTTCTATTCATGTGCAAATATAACACGCACAACATAATGGATGCAAAAAGCTCGGCCTTTGACGCTACATGCAGTCATAGTCGACATTGATACAAAAAAAAATGAAGTTCGTTGTGGTAAAGGCATAACACTTGCCACAATGGCTGTCTATCTGTGATTGCACAGGTGTCCTGTGATTGCATTACCCCTCTCATTCTCCCTCCTTCTTTCTCCCACCTATCAATCTTCCCGCCAATCAACACAATGCTCTGCATTCACAGGGATACACCATGTGTGTTAAATGTATCAATAAAAAAATAAATACTATGTAATTAGAAAATTTTTTGATATATCAAAGATTTTTGTAATTGCCAAAATGAAAGTAATTACCTTATACATTTGTTGTACCATGGTCAGTGTTATACAGATACAAAACGTCACGAAAGAAAAACAACCCTTAACAACCCATTCCCATTCATTGCTCAGTCAGCGTCTACTGTAAAGTGGGACTGATGGTGGTGCGTTTAAATCTTCTGCACGAAGCATGCGTAACAAATGAAGAAATATGTACACATTGAATGTGTGCATATGTATAGTACATACATACATATGTATGGTATGTATGTACACATGTGAGATCAGGAGGGCGGAGTTCTTCCATTAATGATTTTTAATTGCAAATGGTCAATAAAATATGATGAAAATAAATCGTTATTACATTGACCACGCGTATCATAGTTGAAAAATATGGAATCCATCAAATTCGATCCTTTTTTAAATCCTTTAAGAACATTTCTACAGTGCAACTGTTTACTACTTGTCACGTGGTAATTTTTACCGTATTTCATTTTTAGTTAGCACCAGTTTTTACATATTTTTCCTCTTTTCTTTTATGATGGTTTTCCATAGTTTTGGGCAGAATCTATACTTAAAGTAGTAAGTACTCGATTCTTAAAACAATCGGCAGTACTTGATTCTTGGAAGCAGTGGCGTAGCCAGGTCGGGTGACACCCGGGGCGGCCCTAAATGGTGTTACCCTATAATATCCCTCCCCCCTCTTCTTTTGAAATAATTATACTAGTTGCAGGTATGTACGATTATTTTTTATTTAAAAGTAAGTAGAAGGAATAGAATAGAAAGGAATTCATAAAGATGAGTGAACTTAAATTAATACGTACTTAATTTAAGTCACAAAATAGTTAAAACCTCAACGAGTATCAGACCAATAAGGGACATTTTTATTTCCAGCATGTTCTTCTTAAAGATCTTGGAAGATATTTGTTTAGATACAACTTTTTTTCTTCAATGACTATTTAATTGCTGTTGTAGGAAATTTAAAGTACCAAATTGACATTGCGATATATGAAGCTTTTACAAATTTTGCATTTTTTCGCAGCAAATTCTGAAATAACATTGCCGAAATCTAATTTGCTAGAAAATTCGTTTTCTATTGATAAAATGGCTAGGTCGCACATCCCAGATTGACACATAGTTGAGCGTAATTATGATATACAGTGCACTCGCTGTAACGTGAACACCGTCTAACGTGAACACCGGCTAACGCTTTTTTTTACATTGACTACTCAGTAACGTGAACAAAACATATCTAATGTGAAATTTTATTCGCAATTTAATAGGTATGTTCATACCCATGAATATTTGTTTTGATCTCGTTTTGTTTTTTTATGAATTTTAATTAATAAGATACTTTTACGTTTAAATGTGTAAAAATCCTGAATTTAGCAATTTGAAGTTATTTTGCGTCTTCAGATTCGACAATCGCTAACGCGAACATTTTCACTAACGTGAACTCTCTTGGTTTTAATTAGTTCACGTTACCGCGAGTGCACTGTAATTAGATTTACTTAACTTTGAAAAACTTCTTTCACATGAAGCCACAGAGACACAAACTGTTAAGAACAATTGAAGAGCTAAATATACGTTTGAAACAGAGTAGTAAGTACTTGATTCTTGGAAGCAGTGGCGTAGCCAGGTCGGGTTACACCCGGTCCCATTCTACAATAAAAGTTAGAATATCAAGCGTAGTCCATTTACTTGCGACTTTAAATTCAATGTTTGCTGCCTTGATTTGTCTACGAAGTCATTGTACTTCTCCTTTAAGTTCTTCTTCTACAACTTCATCGTAGAGCGACGCAAACTTTTTTGCATTATATTCAGTTCTTCATTCGTGCAAAACAGCAAGTCATTTGTTTTCACAATTTGAAAGATATCCGCTATATCATTGAATGCCATGGTTCGAGACTTTAATTCTGTCGAGAAACTATCGATGCATTCAATCATCGTCCTCTTGTTTTCTTCTTTAGCAGTTAAACCAATATCTCGTTCCGTTTCACCCGGCATTCTTTTCTTGTATCTTATGCGCCGGCTGATGCTTATTCCGAACTTTGAGCAAATAATACTAGCCTTCTCCAATGCACCTTCCACTAAACATTCCCGCTTTTCTTGTAAAAAGAGAATTAGGGCATTCGATTTCGCTATTACTTTATCGACAGTTAGTCCTTGAGTTTGCAAATATTTTTGTGTAGCATCCACTTCCTCCAACACATCGTGCAAAAAACAAATGAAAGTATAATTTTAGACATTTACACCTACTTAGGGTAATTATAATATAATAATATAATATATATAATATAATTTTCGCTTTTTGGACATTGCGGGTGTCACCCCAAAAATGGTGACACCCGGGGCGGACCGCCTCCCCCCTACCCCTCTGGCTACACGCCACTGCTTGAAAGTATCAATTATGAGTACCAAAAAGGAAAAAATTATGTTTGCAAACAAAAAAAGGACCCGAAACTCTTGAAAATAGTACTCGATTCTCAAATGTACTCGATTCTTCCCAACACTAGTTTTCCACTTTAAATTTTAAAATGATTGCCAATTTAAATTGAAGCGATTTACTTAGTTGTAACAAAATTTTAATGAACCCCTACTAAGGATTAGGTTTAAGGGAAATGCTTAGAAAGATCAGAGCGTCCACGGGTGCCAAATTGGTCCTTCATAATGTACCTATATTTTTGGGTTAAGTGGCTGTCTGTCCACTTAGGTCACAACGGGCCAATAACTACCTTACATTCTCTAACTCATTCTAACCCTCATTCACTTAATGTCGGTGGATATATAAGAAGTTTATGAGTATTAATCATTAAGGGTGAAAGTCTAGTGCTATACCCACTTGACTATCGAGGTCTTGTGAAAATTAATGGGAGTTGGTCTTACATTTTGTCCCTGTAGGATCATCCGGGAAGCACGAGAAATCTATTTCATAAAAGTACATAGTAAATACTTATAAGCTACTCCTGACCAGCGGTGGAGTAATTTGACGATTTTTCACGCTGATATTTTAAATTTGATGCGATGCCACTTACCTTTACCCCAGCCCTCCTTCAATTTATTACATCGTTACATCCTCTCCTAACAGCCTCTCATCATTGATGGTCAATGTCCACGTCTCTGCGCCATACATTAGGACGGGAAGGATGAGGGACTTATAGAGCGTTATTTTCGTCGGTCGAGAGAGGGCTCTACTTCTCAATTGCCTACTGAGCCCGTAGTAACTCCTGTTGGCAAGAGTGAATCTCCGCTTGATCTTAAGGCTGACAAAATATTTCCCCAATGAATCCTCAAACGAAACCTCGGCAAACCAGTTTGCTGACCATTTATTATCATTGGGCACTAACGATGATTTATTAACATTCTAACGAAATTAAATATTTCAACTTAAATTTTGGCCGGAATTTCGAAAACATGTTTATATAAAAGTGGATTTGACTGAAATCTTGAGGCGGTGAGTTTCAACTAGGCGCGGACAGACATTGCATGAGACAATTTTAAGTTTTAGTATGTGGTGGCTTGGGCCATTTCGAAACTCAGTGCCCCATTTTATTGTCCACAAAGTCGATTTTATGCTTTAATTTGTCCATTTAATATTTGTAGTGTACAAATTTACTTGGAAGACGACATTTTTACACTTTTTATGGCGAGGTTTTGGACGAATTCATAAAAAATCTAGTAGCATTGAACTAAAATAATAATGGCAAATATGAAAATTTTAAATGAAATTAAAAAAGCAGAAAAAACTATAAAGAATTAAAAAGAAAAACCAAAAATTTAAAAAAACTAAAAAACAGTATTAAAAACAAAAAAAAAACAATTAAACAGGGAAAACAAAAAAAAAAAAATATCGTAGTCTGCCACGTCCTCGGTAAAACTAAGAGTAGCTCAAAAAAAGTGTAGAACACCTTGCTGTAAACTCTACGCCACGTCCCTGGACTTGTGTTGCCGTTTTCCGTTTAAATATGTTCTTAGTTCTTAAACGCTTTAAAACAGAGAAACTTATTTCAGGGAATACTTTCTAATATCCATTTTCTTTTTTCACTAGTTTCACTATAATGTTTTTATTCGGGGTATTCCCATCATGCAACCGAAACAAAATAAAATTTCGATTTATGGAACGTGAAACGAATGCGTACATAATTTACAGGAATTCCCTTTTTTCTGCTTACATATGGAAATTTTACATAATGACTCATAATACATATCATATACATATAACACATATGTATATGTATGTATGTATGTATGTATATGCGTTCCGAGTATTATTATATACATTTTCAAGTGATTTTTATGTTTTTGCCATTTTCCAATACTATCACTTTTTTCCACTGTAATAAATGAGTTTCTATGCATTAAGCATTATTTATTTTTTACTTACTTATTCTTCTAATTTTCATATTCTATTTAGAATTTCCATTTTTGCGATCTGGCATCCTTGGTTTAGTATATGCAGCAATTATTATTTAAAACACTTGGTGGATGATTACACTGCAGCAAGCATTAAAGATAATCTCTTTGCGAGAGAGCTAGGTAGAAACGTATGGTAGTAAGAAAGCGATAGAAGTTCTGCGTCTTTTTCTTACTAAAGGGTGTTGTTTTTAGAAGTGTGGTTTTCAATCTGGCAATACTTTTTTCGGAGTTGGTGTTTTTAACAGCTGTCACTTGATTTAGGCTCAGTTTGGTTTGCCATTTCATAATGAATAGACTTACTCCTGGACAACGTTTGCAAATCGTGCAAATTTATTACCAAAATAATGGTTCGGTTCGCGCGACGCCTTTTGTTCAGCGATGAAGCTCACTTTTGCTTGAATGGGTACGTTAATAAGCAAAATTGTCGCATTTGGAGTGATCATAATCCACAAGCCATTGTTGAGACGCCGATATATCCTCAAAAAGTCACTGTTTGGTGTGGTCTATGGGCAGAGGGAATCATTGGTCCATATTTCTTCAAAGATGAAGCCGGTCATAATGTTACAGTCAATGGGGAACGCTATAGAGCCATGATTAATGAATTTTTCGTGCCTGAATTGTGAATTGGAGGATGTTGATGTGGACGACCTTTGGTTCCAACAAGACGGCGCTACATGAGATACAGCCAACGACACAATCAATTTATTGAAGGAAACTTTTGGTGAGCGCATTGTCTTGCGTCGTGCGCCTGTGGCGTGGCCTCCAAGATCGTGCGATTTAACACCGCTGGATTATTTTTTGTGGGGCGATGTGAAGTTGCTTGTCTACGTAGATAAGCCCGAGACGATTGACGCCTTGGAAGAGAATATTCGGTGCGTTATTACTGACATACGGTCCCGAATGCTGCAAAAAGTCGTCGAAAATTGGGTCTCTCGACGTGAATTTATTCGAAGTGACCGCGGCGGCCACTTGCCCGAAATCGTTTTTAAAACATAATATCAAATCCTTATCTTTATAATAAAGCTAAATTCTTGTCATTCTAAACATTATATTATATGCGTTTTATTTCTTCTTGAAAACCACACTTCCGCGTTTCTTTTCGAAAAGTCTGTCATACTTGCGCCAGTGTCAACATTTCCTTATCCAATTAATGGTGAAATGGTACAAAAACTCAATTAAACTTTAAGAAAAATTTAGATTTATAACCATTGAGAAAGTCATTGGATTTTCTCAAGAAGCATCGCAAAAAAGAAAAGAAAGTCGTTACTTAATGCAGTTAGAAATGCTTTGGAATAGCTACAATGTAAATGTTTTTAAATTCATAATGGAGAATCTAATATGGCCGTGAAAAATAATTTGAAAGATAAATTTTTTGGTGGAACGCCAATGTTTTATAGCCGTATTCTGTAAAACGCAACTCTCGCTGATTGTAGGCATTGCTTGTACTTACTTTGTTGCGTTGCGTTTTACAAAATACGCCTATTAATTTCTTTGCTAACAAGCAATAACGGCTTAAGTGTATTTTCTTGATGGGCGAGTTTGATTGCTTTAAATGGAAAAGTTATAGAAACTATAGTAAAATTTCAAGTCAAGTCAAAGATCATTCTTGAGATTAAGTGTATATAATTCCTGCAATTATTTTAAAATTCATACCAGTATGCTATTTATAGTCAACAATATAAGGGAAAATATTTTCGATCTCTATCTCGACTTAAGCTTTTATAGTTTTCTACCACAGAAGTTGCCCCCCCTTCTTCCGCAATCTTCATGCAGCAACCAGCTGGGCCACGAATTAAAACACATCGATTTCTTCGCGTGAAAATTTTGTTAGCAAATCAAAAGAGTACAAAAATATTAGGGTTGGTTTTTAGAATTTCTGAGGCGGGGCTTATTTTTTGTTTAAATTATAAATAAATCACACTCGTACCAACTTTTTTTGAAAACTGACTTAACAGAAAATGTTACTAATAGAAACTGTGGACGTAAACTGAAGTTTAAAAGTAAGTACTTGGGAATGGAAAATAGCTAATTGGTAGGCTATTGACAAATCTTAACAAATTAAAAACAGAATGGAAATTGTAATTATTAATATATGAAATTATGGAAATTATATATTATATTAAAGAGAAATGTTGGCACACAAAATTCAATTACTTACAATTACGCAGAAATATTTTTACCTGAGTAAGTTCCGGAATTCCAGAAGCTTTATATGTCCGATAAAAAGAAGTGAAATGTGTGGTCCTCAATTTTAAAAGTGTATTAAATCGCATTTTCTATAAATATGACAATGAAATACAATAAATTAAAATACAATAGTAAATTCCTGTGATGCCACTCATTTTATAAAACTACAAAGGCCGAATAAATATAATATTCATAAATATGGGGATGTTACAAATGAAATCTCGTTGAATAGAATGAGAGAGCAGTACAGATATATTGATGAAGCAAAGCTAATGCGATGAACGATGAGGAGTATAGCTAGAGCATACATTTAAAGAGTCAACGTCAAAATTTGAAGAGTGTTATACTACATCAAATCATGCTCTTCAATTCTCTTCAATAGTAAGCAACGTCAGGAATGTCAGATTCACTGTCAGTGGAGTAGAAATTAAAATTTTGTTGTTATAGTCTGCGGCAAACATTACTGTTGTTTCTCGGTGCATTTTGCTCTAAGTAAATTTTAGGAATTATAAGTAAACTAAATTCATTGTTAAAAAATAAACGTAAAACTTTCAGTGTTTATACTTAGCTCTGTGTATCGATGTGTATGTGTGTGTTTGTGCATTTATAAAATAAAGTTAAAGTTTATCAATAACTTCGAAACTAAAATGAAATCACAAATGCTTGAGGCAAAAGCTGTTTGGATACAACATTTTTTCAAGCAATAAGAAAGAAAACTTAACGTGCCCTTTCAAGTGATCAAAATTAAAAGCATTTTCGTCAAATGTTGCGAAATTACATTTCTGTATTAAAAATATCGGTGCAACGAGCAACAATATTATTTCTTTTTTGTGGCACTAACCATTTTCGTTTTTTATATTATGTTTCTGTATTTCCTTTTAGTAGCTGCCTTCACAAACACGCACATACAAATCTATGTAAGTGGTGAGTATATTTTGCATTCAACACGTTTTATGTTGAAATTTCATATTAGCAACAACAACATCAATATATACGTCGAAATTTGAGTGAGTGTTGAAATTGCATTTCAGTAGATGCGTGTGTGTGGTGAATTTCAATCAGTTATTATTTTTTTTTTGTATTCTATTTGTGTTGTTTTTTGTGTGTGTTAATAACTTGAGTTGATAATAAATGACGTTTATGTTTATGCTCGTAAAATATTGTAATGGCTACAATCGCATCACAACACACAGAAGTAAAATAGACACACTTGTAATTAAATTTGAAATTTATCGTGAAAAGTCTCTAGTGGAATACTAAACAAAAGATTAAAAATAAACTATATGGATACGACACGTAGTGGGCAAAGAGCGTCACAAAAATAAACCCTGGAGAAAAAAAAAACCAACAAAATTTAATTGAATTATTAATTTATACTATTATTTTTACTGTTCCCGGTTGTGTGCTTGGTAGAAAACCTTCTTACAGCTGTCAAATTACTGCTTTGAACCAATTGTGTAATGATCTAACAACATCTTTGGAATGTCAATTAACTCCTACAAATAAGTTGTGACGGAGGTAGCCTCAAACTCGCCGCTCTAAATCACACGAAATGTTTGACATTGGCAATAAAAGAGCAGATGAATTATCGACTAGACACTGATTGCGGCTGAAGGTATTAGTTCCTCACAACAGGGAAAAATGCAGCCAGACTACTTATCCTAGATAATACATGCTACAGGAGTTTTGCAAAAACATGAAGAAGGCGACTCTATCCCTCTTCCCTTGTCATTGCTAAGACCACACCGTATACTTAAACTATTCGAAGACAATACAACCGAGATTCCCAGAATTGAGTTTAGCAAACTTCTCCAATTACCAAAATTTTACAGTTTGGTTCTAAACAACTAACATCCAATGACAAAGTGAAGATGTGGCATCAAAATGGCACTTAAGCGCTTTGTACTCCCACAGTGGAATGAGTAGCCACGATAATTGGCAACCTGTCATCCGGTGTTTTTCAGATTGGTTAGGTGCTGGTTATATTGGTGTTCGCTGTTCGACGAACACATCATATTATACTCTCGTGCTCGGTGTAGTGCTTACATTGGTGTTCGTTACAGAGTTGCTTTTTGTTGAAATTCAGTAATACTATATTGTTCGCAACGGCAACACTAAATGGTATACCAAAAAACTTAAAACGATTTTATCAATATGGAGAGTGAAATTAATAATATAATTGAAAAATTATGCAAATAATATGACTTTTTTTCAATAGTTTTATGAATAATATATTTAATATTCACTTTTAAAAACTAGAAAAAATTCGCAACTTCGCTTTTCTGCATATGACAATAACGATGTACAGGTTTGCATGTTGTCCTTCAATTTTACATACATTTTCGTTCTTTTTTTTTTTTTGTAGAATAACTCATTGATACTTTGAATACTCGGCGTACTCGGCGTGTACATTTCACCCAGCATATCGTGTTCGCTGTGAGAGTGAGTAAAAGCTCTTTCTTCGTGTTCGGGCAACAACAATTGCATGGTGTTCGCCGAGCAAAATCTAAATATAACCATGACCTTAGAGTTTTTTATTTTTTCCTTTTTCCCCATTGTGGGTTGACTCAAAAATTCAGCTTACTCAAGCGTCAACTGTCATTCCCATAAACTGTGTAAAGAAATCAGTACAAGCTGAAACTTAATTTTTCGAACAAAAACAATGTAATTTAAAATATTGAAGATAAACTATGTTATGTTAATACTTATGCAGCAACCATCACACATCTTACGTCATTTGAAACTAGACTCTCCTACAGTCCTAGAATTTACGTTCAATAGTTATTGTCCTATTGATATTACGATAATTTGCTAAACAATTTTTGGTGAGAATGTCCCGATAAGGAAGAAGAAAACACAAATCTTCATCTTCTTTGTAATTGGCAAAAGAAAAGATTGGCATGAAATCTTCTACCAGTAAATCGAGTGATCTGCAGATATTCAAGTTTTTCGTAAATATGATACGGCTTCTAAATGATTTAATAAGCATTAGGAGAACTGATTTTTAAGTCTTCATTCTAACTTGCGCACAAAAATACGAAATTAGATAATACACAAGTGTGTGGGTGGAATTTAATTTTTACAAGATGAGAAAGCTTGATTCGTAAATGTGTCTACAAATTAAATGGTGGCCAAATAATTTTACAATCAGCAGTAGTATCAGGCGCGGTGGTGCCTAAGGTGTGGTCATAAATGTATGTATTTACTGGGGTCTTCCTAATATATTAAGATATCTAAGTGCGATTATTGGCCAACTTCCCAATAGTTTTTAATTAGTTTTGTTAATTAATTGGTTTAAGTGGGGTCTTTCTAATGTACAGGGTGTGTTTTTTTAGTGTGTGGTTTTCAAGAAGAAAAGAAACGTATATTATTTATTAGTGTTATGGCCAAGAATTTAGCTTTATTATAAAGATAAGGATTTGCCATTATGTTTTAAAAACGATTTCGGGCAAGTGGCCGCCGCGGCTGGTTCGAATAAATTCCAGCCGAAAGGCCCCATTTTCGACCACTTTTTGCAGCAATTGGAGCCGTATGTCAGTAATAACGCGTCGAATATTCTCTTCCAAGGCGTCAATCGTCTCAGGCTTATCTGCGTGGACAAGGGACTTCACATAACCCCACAAAAAATAGTCCAGCGGTGTTAAATCGCACAATCTTGGAGGCCCCGCCACAGACCGACGACGCGAGATAATGCACTCACCAAAAGTTTCCTTCAATAAATTTATTGTTTCCTTTTCTGTATGGCATGTAGCGCCGTCTTGTTGGAACAGAAGG
This sequence comes from Palloptera scutellata, assembly GCA_958295655.1. NCBI lineage: Eukaryota > Metazoa > Arthropoda > Insecta > Diptera > Pallopteridae > Palloptera > Palloptera scutellata. The sequence goes on along the minus strand of OY282449.1, from coordinate 111,302,452 downwards.
TCGTTCACATCAACATGCTCCAATTCAGGCACGAAAAAGCCATTAATCATGGATCTATAGCGTTCCCCATTGACTGTAACATTATGACCGGCTTCATCTTTGAAGAAATATGGACCAATGATTCCCTCTGCCCATAGAGCACACCAAGCAGTGACTTATGAGGATGTAACGGCGTCTCAACAATGGCTTGTGGATTATGACCACTCCAAATGCGACAATTTTGCTTATTAACGTACCCATTCAACCAAAAGTGAGCTTCATCGCTGAACAAAATTTTCTTGTGAAAATCGGGATCGGTGTCCATCTCGTTTTGGGCCCATTCACCGAACGTGCGACGCGCTTGATAGTCGTTTAGTTTCAATTCTTGAACGGGTTGGATTTTGTAAGATCGCAAACCAAGATCCTTCCGGAAAATCTTCCATTAAAGTGGATGGGCAAAGCTCCAATTGTAGCGCGCGGTGGCGGATGGACTCATTCGGGTCTTCTTCGATACTCTGCTCCACAGCAGCAATAGCGTCTTCGGTGCACACTGTACGGCGTCTCTGAGAATGCGCATTATCCACTAGAGTAAACGTGGTACGAAACCGATCAATTAGTTGCTCGAATTACCGACTCTGCTGGGCGATTATGTCGACCGAATATTGGACGCAACGCTCGATGCGTCGCGCGAACCGAACTATTATTTTCATAATAAATTTGCACGATTTGCAAACAATGTTCAGAGGAAGTCTATTCATTATGAAATGGCAAACCAAACTGAGCATAAATCAAGTGGCAGCTGTCAAAAAGACCAACTCCGAAAGAAGTATTGCCAGATTGAAGACCACACTTCTAAAAAAGAAACACCCTTTACATATTAGTGAGAGAGAAGATTAACAACTGGCACAACAGCGTGGCGAATCGACTTATCTTAGACTGGACTTGAGTTACCTTCAATATTACGAGCAATGAAACACATATTTACTTATATTGCTGAGTGGTAATATAGGTAGAAAACATTCATAGATCTAGGAGACACTGGCAGATATATGGTACATATGGGGGCACATGACAATTAATTAGTTTTTCTTTCTCCGAAAAGTGTCTACATGAATTACGATTGAGTGTCTGTTGTAACCTTGAATACAATTTGCCGGGGGTATTTTACTTTGAATTTAGGGACTTTTTGCAATAGAAGGGCAAGCGCTATCGCGTGGTTTGTTTTTTGTTTCATTCGAAAACATATTCCTTAAAGAAGAAAAACAATTTAAGGATTACGAATTAAACCAGAAATAGATGCAAATGTAATTGTTGTGTGTGTGTCTGTTTTAATTGTAATATAAAAGGTTAAACATTTCTAAAAACAATAATGAAAAAGATCTCTGCCACGTCCGGAAACTCACATGCTGAGCTAATTATCTACAAGGGTTTTTTTTCGTTAGGTTTCATGTACTCGCTGCAGGCAAGGAGAGAAAACAAACTCTACAAATTTTTTACTTTTTACACTAGTCATTTACATAATGATTATAAATTATATGATTATAAAGTTTTTCGTTCAATTTTACTTTACGGTTGTGCACAACAAGCACGGCCTTTCCTTTTGCCGTCGGCTTTTGTGTTTGGCATTTGCTTACATGCTGAAGCGTTTTTAATGAATGAATGTGGAAATAATATATGCAATGTTTTCGCTTTGATTATTAGACAGTTTGGAACAAATAAATACATGTACTCGTGTATGGCATATATTTTAATCCATGGTGCGTAACATTTATTAATAAATTATCATTTCACAAATTAATAATAGCTGAAATCTTTTGTGGTTGAGAAATAAAGTCAGATTGAGATTTTTCGCCCTTACTCCACGCTACAAAATACTGGCAGCTAATGTCGTAATTTGCTTGCAACACTGTTTTAAACTAGTATTTTTTCCTTTTATTATGTCAAGGTTGTTCGAAATCTAATCTTTCGTAAGCATGTCAACAGACTGCAGAGAAAAGTTGATTTATTTCATTATCTGAGGCAATTTTGAACATAAATCCAAGGACTGGATTTAATTTCGACCTTTTAAATATTCTTAAGAACCAAGACCATAATTATGGTCTATGGACGAATTTTATCTTGGAAACGCTAATGATGAAACATTTAAGTTCAAAATTCGTAATAAGCAGAAAAGTTTTTGTTTTTTAGATTTTTAAAAATGCTAATTTTGGCACTCGTGTTGGTAACAAATCGATCAAGAACTTGCAAAAACATTTGACAATAAAAACTTAATAATGACATTTTTTGTATGCCGTTCTTTTAGAAATTTTACTGATTTTACTTTTAAGGGCTGATTTTTTAAGAGATTGGTTTTTGAAAATTTAAAAAAAACACAGGAATTTTACAAAAGTGAATGAAATTTGTATTTGGATCGATAAATCCAATTACAATGCCATTTACTTTTTAAAGATAATTTCACTTAAATGTTAACCATTCTGAAGGTCCAACTTTTGCACAATTTTTCACACATTTCGGCCGGAATCTCACAAATGACGCATTCAATGTGTGCTTCCAAAGCAAAAATCGTGTTTGGCTTGTCCTAATAGACAAGAGACTTAACATAGCTCCACAAAAAATAGTTTAACGGGGTCAAATCACTCGATCTTGGTGGCCAATTGACTGCACCAAAACGTGAGATTAACTGCTCACCAAATTCGCGTCTCAATTGATGCATGGTTTCGCGTGCACTGTTGGCCAAGTCCAATTCTTGCATTTGCGGCAAAAAGCGTCTGTTATCATCGAACGGTACCTTTCTCCATTGACCTTAACGATGTGTGGCCTTCACCGTCTTTGAAGAAGTACGGCCTAATGATGACGCTTGCCCATAAACCGCACTAAACAATGCATTTTTCGGGATGCATTGGTAGCTGCTGAATTGCTTCTGGCTAGTCCTTACTAGCAATTCTGCTTATTCACGTATCCATTGAGCCAAAAAGGAGCCTCGTCGCTGAAGACAATTTTGCTTGCGGAGCACATTTTTCACAACACGAATTTTGATAACAAGTTTTAATAATTTGCAAACGATGTTCAGGCGTAAGTCTATTCATGAGGAAATAGCTAACCAAACGGAGTATTCTTTACTTTGACACATGTCAAGAATCAATCGTGAGCTGTCAGTAATATAAACGTCAAAAACCAGTTGGCAAAGAAATAACCCTTTATATTAACTACTTATTAAATTTCATTTGATATACGTAATAAGTATTATGCTTCAATCCTTTTATATATTTTCAGTTATTTTTTTTTAAGAAAATTGAATTTTCAAAGTTTTGTCGTATGAGCCCAGAGCCAGCAACACAACTTCATTTTCAAACGGAAAATCAAGTTTTTCCCCAGCACGTGAAAAAAAATCAATCAACAATGGTTTAAAAAGTGCCAAAAAAAATTATTTTATCCGCCTAAAAATGGACGTTGCAAGAGTTGAGTTTTAGTAATTAATCAAGAATAACTAAAGTCATTATTCAAAAGTGGTTTCAGCTCTTATCTTTCTCTTCAAAATTGAGTACAGATGAAGTCAAAAAATGACTAAAACATGACGTGCTGAGTAAAAACTGATTACACCACTGGATTTTTAAGACGAAAATTAAATTTACGAGTTTCGACTTTCCGCTGTGTTTTCTTGACCCAGACTGAGATTTAAGTGATTTTATTTTTATTTTTTTGATACTTTTAACTCACAGGGTGTACACCTATAAGTGCAAAGCATTGTGTTGATTGGAAGGAAGATTGATAGGTGGGAGGAAGAAGGAGAGAGAAGAGAAGAGAGGGAATGCAATCACAGGACACCGATAAAGAGCCAAAATGAGTCATTCAAAACCGTTTCTGGTTTTAAACTGACTGTAGTATCTTAGTTATTAATATCTACATATATAAACTACTATACTCACAAAAATTACAAAATAACACAAAGAATTAAGTAACTATTGTCAAATGATATCTACAAGTAATTTTTTGTTAGTTTTTTTTTTCTGACTTTACTAATTTAGAATTCTATTCCTATTGCATTAACCAGTGGTGTAAGTAAGTTGAAATTAGGATTTAGGAAAACTTTTATAAGATTGATAGTAAATATTTATAAATTTTCAGGCTATCCTTTAATTATTTCATATATAAGTAGAAAAATTTTTTTTTTAATATTCATCAGTGTTCTGAAAACAAGATATTAAAATAAATAAAATAAAATAAATAATAATATCTCAAGTTCTCTCATAATGTAATTTTTAAAAATACCATACTAAATATTTTTAGATATCTGAAAATTTTGTCGTGTTTGTTTGCATATCTACCGAATCATTAATGAATAACCATAATTGACTAAGTAGGCCGTGGATATATTGAAACTTTTGCTCGGCGATCATCACAATGAAATTGCTGTTACACCGAACACGATATGCTGGGTGTATCGCAAAGTTTTCGCCGAATAAAATTCTACATATAACCACGGCCGAAGCGAGAATATGCTTAAAACAGGCTTATTTCAGAATCTATCATTTATATGTTATAAGCTTAGAGTTGGAAAGATATGTTGAAAAAAGTAAAGATTATTTTAATACTTTTTTGTTTGAAAAAAATTAATCCATTAGAATAAACAATCCCCGAATGATAAAAATAAAAATCGCACAGCATAATTCCCTGCGATTTTTCTATTTTTCAATATTTTAGTACTACTCTTACTACTTTATTTGTATAAGAGAAAATTAACATACAAAAGAGAGCAGAGTTCTACTTCATTATACATTATGCTCATTATACTGTGTACCGACGAATGAGGTAATATGAAGCCAAACACACAACAAACACAATATAAGCAGCATTGCCATAACTGAAAAATATTTTCTACCGAACGAACTAGAAAAATCTACAAAAATCCCACCAAAACTGTTTTTCATACAAACGAAACATACGAGTATATTTTAAAATTCATATTTATAAATTTTGTTTTGCTTTGCAACACCACTAATGTGGTAAAATAAATTTTTTTCCCCGATATCGCTACATCTATTCTTCAACCATTTTGTCGAAAACGAAAAAGGCGAGCAATTTAAGAAATTTCCCCTCGGAGCTGAGAAATAACACGTTCAAGCCACTTTTGTCCTATTGGACCGAAAGTGGTTCTTTTTTATTGTACGTTTGGTCACTTTTTTCCTGTTTTCGGCCTTTTTAAGAAATATTAAGAAATTAGTCTACGTATGATGTTAAAAAACAACGTTCAGTTTAGGAAAGTTGTAGCAATGAAAGAGTAGAAAACACTGTCGATAACAATCGCTAATTGACTTTTTCCAATCTTAGAGGAGGATCGGCTTTGGAATAAAATAATATTTGAAGAATATATAAATATACCAAGTGTTTTTTTTATTTTTGTATTAGATTACTATGTGCTATACATATTTGCTTGTTTATTAAACCAACCAAATTTTGGTCCTTTTTTCCATTTCGTCTTTTTTTTCAATAAGTTGTTGGTGTGGCAACCGTGCGTGCAAGAGTAAAAAAAAAACGAAAAGTAACAGTAAATTTCTCATTGAATCGAAATCGCAGTTTGAGAATTTTTCGTTGAGTTCATTTACTTTCTCTTTTCGGTGCTCACGACAATCACACAAAAATTTGTGCAGAAGTATGAATGCAAATGAATTCTAGCGCTATTAAAATATAAGTAAAGTTTATATTTTAAAATTAATAATAATACAAATTAATTAAAAATATATATAAGTATTTATTTGCATATGTAAGGCAGTAGAATATTACCAAAAAATAAATAAAGCAGTAGAAAAGAAAACAACCTACTACTGCATAGAGGCAAAAGAGATAGAAAAGGCAATCGTGTGCTCCATTATTACTTCTTTTGGAGGCCAAGACGATTAAGACGATTACTCTATGCCGTAGGACATTCTAGTAATCAATCCATTCCTCGATGCTGAACGCTCTATCACATTTAACCCGATCCACGGTTCCACTCAAAAGGTTGTAGCAGCTTTCATGCAGTCTTGCCAAATTTTTTTTCTCTTGCCTGAAAGTTTTCACTTCTCAAATAAAAGAGTACAAACGAATTTGACCAAACCGGAGACAATTCTACCATTCTACCAACAAATTGAAACATAAAAAGTTTGGTAGAATTCTACCAAAACGGCAACACAGCAGCTGATCTGCCTGCATGCATGGCGCTGCCCTACCCTGGCCTATACACAATTCATTATTGAATTTTATACAACTTAATAATAAATGTGACTTTTATTACAACAAATAAATCATTTAGGCACTTTTGTTTACTTACTTTATACTTTACAAAATATCTTTAAACGTACGCTCTCTCACACTTTCAACAATCCAACTCGCACAAAACAAAAAGTGAGAATGACAAATTCAACACTGAGTGTAGCAGCTGGTAAAAAGAAAATTTTCTACAATAAGAAAAATATAAAAAAAATAGGCGAATGCTCTGGCAAAAATACGCGAATACGATGCCAACATTAATAAATAGTTGCCTCGTGTGTGCTTGTTCTTGCTCTCCCTTCTCTACTATCTGCTTAAGTAAATACACTCACGCGAAACAAATAGAATACAAAAATGAGAGAAGAGCAAAGAATAGACTTAAAATAAAAACAAAAACAAAAACAAATACAAAAGCCGAACAGAATACAAAAGATAAGAAGAATTATGCCGTCAAATTCTAAGTTAAATTGCAGTCTTTGCTAGAAAATAATAATAATAGAAAAATATAGTGCTTAAGCATAGATTTCCATAACTTTTTCAGCATAGTACAGGGTGTTTTTTGTTAGAAGTGTGGTTTTCAAGAAGAGATAAAACGCATATAATTTAATGTTATGGCCAAGAATTTAGCTTTATTATAAAGATAAGGATTTGCCATTATGTTTTAAAAACGATTTTGGGCAAGTCGCCGCCGCGGCTGGTTCGAATAAATTCCAGCCGAGAGGCCCAATTTTCGACCACTTTTTGCAGCAATTGGGGCCGTATGTTAGTAATAACGCGCCGAATATTATCTTGCAAGGCGTGAATCGTCTCGGGCTTATCTGCGTAGACAAGCAACTTCACATAACCCCACAAAAAATAGTCCAGCGGTGTTAAATCGCACGATCTTGGAGGCCACGCCACAGGCCCACAATGCGAGACAATGCTCTCACCAAAAGTTTCCTTCAACAAATTGATTGTTTCGGTGGCTGTATGGCTGTATGGCATGTAGCGCCGTCTTGTTGGAACCAAAGGTCGGTACGTCCTGAATTGGTCCTCCAATTCACGTACGAAAATGTCATTAATCATGGCTCTATAGCGTTCCCCATAGACTGTAACATTATGACCGGCTTCATCTTTTAAGAAATATGGACCAATGATTCCCTCTGCCCATAGAGCACACCAAACAGTGACTTTTTGAGTATGTAACGGCGTCTCAACAATGGCTTGTGGATTATCATCACTCCAAATGCGACAATTTTGCTTATTAACGTACCCATTCAACCAAAAGTGAGCTTCATCGCTGAACAAAATTTTCTTTCGAAAATCGGGATCGGTGTCCATCTCATTTTGGGCCCATTCACCGAACGTGCGACGCGCTTGATAGTCGTTAGGCTTCAATTCTTGCACGAGTTGTTAGATCGCAAACCAAGATCCTTCCGCAAAATCTTCCATAAAGTGGATGGGCACAGCTCAAATTGCTGTGCGCGATGGCGGATGAACTCATTCGGGTCTTCTTCGATACTCTGCTCCGCAGCAGCAATAGCGTCTTCGGTGCGCACTGTACGGCGTCACTGAGGATGCGCATTATCCACTAGAGTAAACATGGTACGAAACCGATCCATGGTTGCTTGAATTACCGAATCTGTTGGGCGATTACGTCGACCGAATATTGGACGCAACCGAACCATTATTTTGGTAATAAATTTTCACGATTTGCCAACGTTGTTCAGGAGGAAGTCTATTCATTATGAAATGGCAAACCAAACTGAGCATAAATCAAGTGGCAGCTGTCAAAAAGACCAACTCCGAAAGAAGTATTGCCAGATTGAAAACCACATTTCTTTAAAAAAAAACACCCTTTATTTAACAATCGGCTGGTTGGTTGGTCAGGCTCCCATAAAGGGAAAGCCTTATGCTGATTGCGAATGAAAGGGGACGAAATATCGGTGAACGTTCACAAACGACCGATGCATTTACATCTGTTTTATGGTTCATTTTTAACGAAAAATTCGCAGAACAACTACTATCAAAATTGCGCTAACAATATTCAGCCAGCCGAAGATCGAAAAAAAACTGCAGTTCGGCTTGGGCCAAAAAATCACCTTCGCTCGGACACTAGTTGTTTTATTAGTCCACTTTTACATACATGTCGTGTTACGACACTTGAAACGAGGATTCTTTCGTTCGTTCGCTTCCAGCGGTTCGCTACCATTGAAAGGAGAATGGAACTTTTTTATTGGGTACTCATGCACTAACAACTTCTTCCTACGCAATCTACTATACAAAAACAGCCAGCACATTGTTGTGTTTTATTTCTTAACTTTTTTCGTTTTTGTCTCATCTTGTCATCAAAGAGCAACAACAAAACAATATCGTTCGATTAATTTCTAATTCCCACTGATATAAAACCAGCGCGCATTTTAGCAATTATCACGCTTTTACTTTATAGATACACACATTTTTATTTCTTTCTACTTTTCATTTCGTTTTGTTGTGTTATTGCCTATATTTTTAAGGTGTTTTCATCTTTCTTCTTCCGAAATTTGTTCCCGCCACCAGAGTTACCACTTGGTAGACATTTTCTGGTTTTCTGGTAGAAAGATTCATTTCTTTTAAATTCGGTTTGAAAAAAATAAACTAAGGCTAAGAATTTGCTGCTCTTTTAAGTATTACTTTAATATATTATTATAATATTACATACTTTATTGCATTGAATTTCGTACGCTTTCTGAAATTCGATTGTCGCTTTTATTTTCAAGCATATCGCTTTGTTTTCACTTGCTTTCACTGCATTTCTTCTTGCTGCCACACTGAATAGAATAGTGGGATTCTTAAAAACTTCCATATAAACTTAGAGAACTTTCATATATTTTGACAAGTTTATATGAATTCCTCTATTATTTTTCAATTTCATATACAGATAAAATATACGTCGATGTGAATATTATTGTTGCAAAAAGCTCGAACGTTGGTTAAAGAAAACCTGATGTGAAAATACAATTTCGAGCTAGTGGCTGGTAAAATTTTCTTGGCAGCAGAATAAGTATAGTTTATATTTTTTAGAAATCATTTTCTTTAAAGAAGTATTAGTGAAATGTCGGTAGTACAAACCGTTACACGATTTTGATAGTCTAGTGGGTAGCGAAGGTTGCTGGTTCGATTAACGCCTTGGTCTGGTGGTTAATTCTCATACAACTTTATAACCCCTACCGATATGAAAAGAATTGATAATTATAAGAGTACAAGCACAGCAGTGGGTAGGCAATGGCAAAACCACCAAGTGATAACAAATTGCCACTCCGCTTTTCGGAACTGGCGTTAAACTGTAAGTCCAAACCTGTGGTATCACAATGGGCCGTCCTCGACTTTGTTTGTCCCTGGACACACACCGAAACAACAAACGGTCGAGTATCTGAAAACGGTCCCTGTTAACTATAAAAAGAAAAAAAAACTTGGCAGATTTTTCCCAATATGGTTGAAAATTTGTCGTCTTATTGGCAACCCTGCCCACCACCGAAAATGTTTTGTCTGTCAGCTGTTTTTCATTTTCACATGTTCACACATCTTGCTCTCCATTTTTCGCATATTATTATCGTAAATAATCGTATTATGCCATAAACAAACTCATTAAAAGGCGAACGTTTCTCATTATCATTAATTCTCTTTAGCACGAAATTATCATATTTCTTAACATTGGTGTGTATGTGCTTGTGTGTTTATTGACCTAAAAGTGTAAACAAAAAACACCGATAACTCAACATATATAATCTTATTCACCATGCGTGTTGAAATGTTCACAGAGATTGCATAAAAAATGAGTCTATAAATGAGTGAAATTGAGAAAAGAGAATCAATAAGAGGAAAGAGCATTTAAAAAGGGATTCTAGTTGAGAGAACAATATTTTAAAAGCGAGATGGCTAGTTTATCAAGGTATTGGCGTTCTCTCTTTCAATTTTTTTGTTTTTTACTTGTCACTGCATTGAATAAGACACACCCCTATATTTTGTTTTTATTTCAAAAGTGATGCCTCTTTGTGGAAAAGAGTTCGTGTCTTGCACGAGTACAACATAAAGAAAAGAAAAACAAAAATGGAGAAATGCTTTTGCGTCGGCAGAATATATCATACAAGTACATTCTTTGTTAAATGTAGAAGCGTGCAGTGTGCATGTGTTAGAAAATGGCGGGTAATAAACTACTAAAACAACAATGTAAATGAAATAATCTTTATGAATGTATGGGCGTGTGTTGACACCATTTTTCTTTTGTTTTTTTTTTGTGTGTGTTTGTTTACGTTGTAATATGTTAAATTTCCTGATTGGTTTCTAAGATTTGTATATAAATATGTATGTAAACTTGCATGTGTGTGTACTATTATTTTATGGAGAAGTATAAATTCTGACAGCAGATTTAGAAATCTTTGAGAAATGTTTCGAAGTGTGAATCTTAAGCGGCCCAGTAATGATCAAATTTTTGCCTCATTCAGCTCAGCGTACATCAATCACAACTATACACACTTTGATTTTCGTCAATCAAGACATCAACGGGTACATGTAACGCACAGGGCGTACGGGCCCGGGGGAAACAGAGGTCACTTATTCTTATGAACCAAAATTGGACATAGTAAATGCTTAAAGCTGAAGCGAAACGATTGAAGTCATGATTGGGCATGCACGATGAAGATACAATGTACAAACATTACTTTAGCGTCTATCGCTGTAATGTTTACTCAGGATCAGTGATTAAAAGCATGTTTAATATAAGAATTTAAGTTATTCCTGATTTTGCGAAAAAATTTCTTAAAAACGCAATTTTTAATGCGAATACTTTCTGTGAGTAACTTTTTTCATGTTCGAAATATAAAAGATTTAAATGGTTGCCATAACTGAAAATAAGTGTGTCTTTTATGCGCATACCTTCTAAAACGTCGTTCAGTTTTGATTATTTTAATAGTTAAAATATTAGATTAATTTAATTCTGTTTTCTATAATTATTTTTTTAAAAAGAGAATTTTTGTTAAAAAAAAAAAGAATTTTTGTTAATAAAAAAGAATTTTTGTTAAAAAAAAAATAATTTTTGTTAAAAAAAAAAAATGTTCAGATCCCGCGGTTTTGTTATTGTAGATTTTCCCGGGATTGGAACCCGGTGTAACCTAGTGTAAACTCAAGAGCCCATTGGCAACAACTCAAATTAATGGGCGTGGTTTTATGAACTTGGAAAGCACTTATTGTTGTACTCGTATGAGCTTTTTAGTTTTTTTCTTCAAGTTATTAAACATTTTATTGGTATTAAAAGTTCGAAATATTAACTATTCATATATTTACTATTATTTTATAGCGTTTGTATTACTTACATTACTTACATTAAGTGTTTAACTTTTTATTTTATTTGAAATATCTGTTTATTTAAGCTTGTAATATTTATACCCTTACAACAAGAAGTGGCAAACATTAGTGAAAGCGGGAGGATCTGACTGATTTAGTATTTTTTGTGTTTGTTTTTCAGTTCAATTGTACAGTGGAAATTTAAATAAAATCGCGCTAAGGACACTTCCCGTGCACTGATGCTTTAGAAAGGCTCGTGGTTCTGGTCAAAATTTCGAAATGTTTTAAAAATAGCTTCTGTTGAAATTTTCCTATTTTTCCATATGCTTTTTGCAAAAGTTTGGCTGTAGTTCGGCTGTAGTTTTAGAAAAATATATGGGGACCTGTGAGGAGGTTATCATTTCTATATTTGTTATTTTTAGATGAATTTTCAATTTCAAATGCACAATAAATGCACAACAAAATAACAAACGTGTCTGTTCACATGGACTGTTAGTAAGGTGAGTCTTAATACTTTAAGATTATGTTGAATGTAAAATATTTTAAAGCCAGAACATGCAGAAATATTAAACTGTGTTTAGTTTTGGAAAAAGACTAAGAACTTACTTACTTAAACTTCAAAAATATGATGAATTTTCAGAATTGTTGTCCGACAAATCGTTAAAAAGCATAAAAATGGGCCAAAATGGGTTAAAAAGCATAAACCCGGAACATAAAACTAAGCTTTATATGCACATCTCAAAAATAATGGGCCCCTAAGTTAAATATATTCTTCCCGCCCTCCCCCCGAGCCTATACTTTCTTTGCACAGCCCTGAGTATTGATCAATTACCATAGCATATCTATGTAAATAATATGTCTCTTTTAAAACTTGGCAACACTTTTTTGCTTTTTGGTGAAAAACATGGCAACATTTTTCTCTCTTTTGCTAGAGAGAAAATGTGTTTAATAAATTACGAGTATATTTCAGCGTCGTTGATGCGACGTCGACCGCATAACGATAAATTCATAAAATGCTAAGAGTTTGTCATTGACATCATCGAGGTCGGACGCTTTGATTGTGTTTATTCAATACTTAAAACGCTCACCGAGTGTGATCTTCTGCGATTCGCCGAGAGGAGTTTTTGGCGAAGCACCAGAGCAACGCAGAAATTAAGATTTTTAAACTTTATGAGAATCTTTGAAAACTCATCAAAATGATTTTTTTTTTAGTTTTTCTCAAGTCAATTTCTCAGTCAATCTCCGAGTGGGGTCTTACGAATAGAGTTGAGTTCAATGCGCGTAAGACCCAATGTTTTCTGTTATCTCACAAACGAGTCTCCCAACCCCGCCTTTAATCCCCTAGATATGAATGGGGTAGGTATTGCGGAGACAGTGACTCTTGATGTTCTGGGCATGTCCATCCAATGTGATGTTCGTTGAAATAAAAACATTTCTGACGTGTCGAAAGAAGCTGTCAAGTTTCTCGGCTTTCTTAGGCGGTGTAAAAACTAATTTACTTTGACTGATCTCCGCATGATCTACACCTCCTATATACGTCCTAAATAGGAGTTTAATTCGCACCTATGGGCTGGAGCTTCACAAAAGCAACTGGAGCTCCCGGACCGTATCCAACATCGAGCGATAAAGCTAATAGGAGACAGTAGAATTTTCAAGTCTCTATTGACTGCTTGGAACATTGTCGAAACGTGGCTTGCGTCTCACTGTTCTACCGTTACTTTAACGGTAGATGTTCTTCTGAGATGCTGAAGCTGATGCCGCCAGTTCGTGTGTTCAACACAACTACACGGTCAGCAAGCGGAACTCACGCCTTCCACCTAGGCACGGTGTTCCAACGCACTACGCATTACAGAGAAAGTTCGTTCATCTGTCGTACCGCGCGTATTTGTAATAAGCTCCCTGCAACAATTTTTCCCAATTATTATGACCCTTGCAAGTTTAAAGCAAACGTTCATAAGCACTTCTCCCTCCTTTTTCCTCCCACCTATCAATCTTCCTTCCAATCAATACATTGCTCTGCATTTATAGAGGTACCCAACCTGTATGTTGTTTATATGAAAAAAAAAAGAAATTATGAAGTTGATGTTTTTCAATGGGATATATCGAATTGGTCGCGATTTCAATCTGAAACCGCTCCTTGCCATAGCTCATTGAATATTTGTTCTCAATGGTGTGTTTCTGGCAGAAAAGTTTACTTTTTGTTCTCTTTGCCTTTCAAGGAAAAAATTTTATGTGTCATTTGATTTAAAATGTTCATCTCGCCGAATTGAAAAATATTATTTCATGACAATAAATTGTGAGTGGGTAAAATTATTGATTTATGTATAATCGACTAATGATCACCAGAATGAGTTTGGAATGATTCAAGCATATACAGGGTTAGGCGATTGAACTTTTACCTATTCAAGAGACCATATTTCTGTTTGCGTGAAATTAATTTTTATTGATTCAAATTACAAAAATGTGTGGAAATAATAAAAATTTTAGAATCAATTCACTTTAGCTCGGTGTGGCCATCTTTAGCCTTGACTATGGCCTTTCAAACGGTTAAAAAATGAGTCGCACGAATATGATCTCGCGGTGTTTTGGCCCATTCCCGTATAATGGTCTACTTCAGCGCATTCATACTGGCATATTTTTTAGTCCTCACCTTGATCTCCAAAATGGCCCAGATGAATAGTCAATCGGATTTGCAACTGGCGAATTCGAAAGCCATTGTGTGGGCGAATTGAAGTGTGGAACATGGTTTTTTAACCATTCTTGGTTCACACGAGCTTTATGAGACGGTGCCGGTGCCGGTGCCAAATCTTGTACGACCGAAATGTTTGCGTGCCCACGGCTTTAAATCAGTTTCCAAAACATTTTCTCGATAATAAGTCGCATTGACTTTGACACCAGGCTCGATGAAAACGATTGGAAAGCGTCCATCGGCGGCCACAGCTGCCCATACCATTACTTCAGACGGAAAATTTTACTTCCGGTAGCCGTTCGTAGGCTCAAAGTTTCGCAAGTGCGTTCAGTTAAGTAAACACGATCATTTTGAGAGTTTATGAACTGCTCAATAGGGAAGTTTTTCTCATCAGAAAACACAATGTTTGGAAATTCGCCACGTTCGTGCAAGCGTAACAACTCCTTTGCTCTTTCGAGTCTAACTTTTTTGCTTTGGTATAAGATCATGTGCCTTTTGGAAATTGTAAGGTTTTAACTTGAGCTCATTTTGGAATATGCGTCGGATGCTTCGCTGTGATATTTTCACTTCTTCGGCCATTTGATTGCCACTACGACGTGGATTTCGTTCAAGTCGAGCCTTCACTTTCCGAACCATTTCAGGTGATGTTGCTGTATTTTTTCGTCCACCACCATAGTGTTTGGCAATGCTGCTTGTATCATTATAACGATTTATGGTGCGATACACAAACCTTTTATTCACTTTGAAATGCCTGAGCTCCCGAACAGTAGCTGGTTGTGATTTCCCCATCAAATGTAACGCAATCGCACTATTACGTTTGAATTCCATTTCGAATAACTTTTGTTCTATAAAACTTAGACGCAAATGCTTGTGGTAGCTTGTAAACAATATAAACAGCTGTCATTGGTATGAATTTGACATAGTTGGCAATGTCGCGTTGCCGGACATACCGGTGTGAAGTTGGAAACACTTCAATCGCCTAACTTACTTTACTTTTACTTTTAATCGCACAACAGCCCATGGAGGGCTTAGGCCGAGCTTTTCGTATCCACTCATGTTGTGCGTGTTATATTTGTACATGAATGGAAGAGAATGCCGAATCCGAACGGCGAAGTGAAAAGCTTTTCATAGGCAATTTTTACTCTTGTAGGTTTGGCATTGCCTGCCAAGAGGTGGTGCCGTGTAGATAAATTATTTTTTCTACTTTTTGATTTTGCCTGCGTCGGAATTTGAACCCCGGACACTCTGCGTAGCAGTCCAACGCACTACCACTACGCCACAGCGACCACAATCGCCTAACCCTGTGGAAAATACAGAAATTTTAAATAGTAAAGGGTGTACCAATGTGAATTTAAATGTTGCGCCTTTTTTTGTTTTGTGAATGTGGAGACTCTGAAATTTAACAGCTATCATCCACGATTGCTCCCGTTATTCGAAATTTTTTTTTTTTTACACATTGGAATAACGCGTTTTCATTGTGAAAATGAGGCTGGAAATGCAGTGACTGTGAATGGCATTCGTTACAGTAACATGATAATGGAGTTCTTGTGGTCTCATCTGGACGGCGTGGATCTGGACGACATGTGCTTTTAGCAGGTCGGCGTCACCTGCCACACAGCGGCATGAAACAATCGATTTATTGGAGCAACGATTTCCAGACCGAATCGTCTCCCGAAATTTCGATGTCAGCAGGCCAACAATATCGTGCGGTTTCTTTCCTCACAAACAATTCATGAGCTCAAGTCCAAGATTCAACGCGTCATCGGTGAGATAGAGCCACTTCTTTCTCAATATGTCATCATTTCATTCAAAGAGCAAGGGCCATTTGCCATTTATAAATCAATTTGTGATGAATTTTCAAAATTACTGTCGGACAAATCGTACAGATAGGTTAAAAATAATTAAGCCTAAAGATCAAGCTTCTATAAAATGAATATCCATTTATAATCGAGCCCATATTTTCTCTCCACGTCTCTGTACTTAAACACATTTTTAAGCATTGTTATTAAAGTGGGAAAAACTTCGTTAGTCGATTTTTTTAAATCCTTTTTCAATATAAAACAAAATTTGCACCGTGATTCGCTGCGTTGGCTGTGTTTTATTTTGAAGAATTTCTTCCTCAAAAAATACAAAAACAAAAATCTCGAACAAGCCACGCAATGGGGAGTGAAAAGAACAAACATTTTACAGAAAAATCAGTACATGTACATTTTGTGTTGAAATGAAAAACAAGAAGAAATATGAAGAAAATGCATACATTGAAAAAATTATAGAGGCTCAATTACAAATATATTAAGTAGTTTTGTATTTAACAGAATAACGAAATCTCAAAAACTCAAAATACCAAATCTCAAACGTCTATAGTGGCTGTTTACACTGGCATTTTGCCCTCTCATTCTTGCAAACTTACTCCATCCACCTGTCTCGCACACACAGTCTTTCATGCTTGCGCCAGTGTAAAAAGTCAAATAGAAAACGGTAATTATTTGGAGTTTAAACTAAGCAATCGTTCTTGAAATTCGCATATTACTTATAACAATTTACCTTTCGAAAGAATATTAAAATCAAACAGTAGAGGAGAAAAAATTTCACATATTTTTCCAATTGTATCTCCGGAAAAAGAATAGGAATGGCTAAATACTACTGTGGGCAAAAAGTAGTAAGACTTTTTAATTTAAATTTCGCGCGGAAACCCATTCATCAAAAAAATATTATTTTTTTAAGGTTGGTATGACTGTCGGTGACATCTGTGCCAAATGTCACATCAATAATAGTGTTTAATAGTGTTTAGTATACGCTTGTCTTTCTGAAGTACAAAAAGTGCATTCGGCGATTTTCACAATGAGTGAAATTATTCAACAAAGAAGTTCCATTAAATGTTGTGTGCGGAATCAAATTTCTGGTGCCGAAACGTTCAGAATGTTGCAAAAGGCCTTCGGTGATAATTGTATGTCGCGAGCAAGTGTTTTTGATTAGTACAAATTGTTCAAAGAAGGTCGAGAACGCGTTGACGGCGAACCACGTCCAGGACGGCCATCAACATCAACTGATGATCAACACGTCTGGTCAATAAAATCAAGGAATTGGTGCTCGAGAATTGGTGCTCGACGATTAACAGTCAGAGACCTTACTGGCATCGTTGGAATATCAGAAGGATCAGTGAAAACCATTTTAAAACATCATTTGGGCCTAAGAAGAGTGAATGCACGATTGGCTCCAAAATCACTGCATTGGTTTTACGAGACCATTTTGCCAAAAATTCGACTGATATCGTTCCGCAACCACCCTATTCGCCTGACTTAGCACCGTGTGACTTTTGGCTATTTTCTAAACTCAAAAAACCGTTTCGTGGACACCGTTTTGAGTCAATTGAAGACATTAAACATGAATCGCTAAGCGCATTGAAGGCTATTCCGGAAATAGACTTTAACAACGGTGGGGGGGGGGGGGATTACTTTGAAGGGGACGAAATAGATTTGAAAGAATGAATAAAAAAAATTTGAAATTATGAACAAAGTCTTACTAACTTTTGCCCACAGTAGTATGTCAATATTATTAGTCAAGAATCAGGAAAAAAGGAAACCTTTGGATCTTTATTAATAATTTATGCTATATTAGCTATCGGATTATTAGGATTTATTTGTATGAGCTCATCATATATTTATAGTACATCATATATTTATATTTACAGGAATATATGTTGACACTCGAGCTTACTTCACTTCAGCAACAATAATTATTGCAGTACCCACAGGTATTTAAATTTTTTAGTTGACTAGCAACTTTACATGGTACACAAATAAATTACTCTCCAGCTATACTTGGAGCTTTAGGATTTGTTTTTCTATTCACAGTAGGATGATTAACAGGAGTAGTTTTAGCTAATTCATCTGTTGATATTATTCTTCATGACACTTATTATGTAGTTGCACATTTTCACCAAGTGCACCTAGTGTCTATAGGTTAATTGAAAAATTGTTCTTAGACAATTGGTGGACATTGCAGTTACGATCGAAATTTGGTCGAAATTTATTAAACTTGTACTTACAGCATTCAGAGAAATCCCTGTGTCCACGGTATTCCAAGTATGTATTGTCGCTAGGTTTATATCACATTGTTGATTACATAAATAAATTCAAAAACAATAGCAACGCGCAGGCTAGGGGCCTTTTTCTTCACCCTCCACGGGCTGTTGTGCCGTTAAAAGAAAGAAAAGAACACAAATGCAGAAAGTTTGCATATTGCACATGTAAGAGTGAATCGATTTTGTAATCCACATCATGACATTGCTTATTCAGAAGAGGCGGTAAACACAAGATGTCTAATAGATTTTTGTTAAAAAGGGTGTTATTTTTTTTACTAACTTTTGCTTTGAATGGATGTTGAAGTTAAGCTCAAATGGCTTGCTGGGCATAAGAAATCTCGGTACACAAAATTTCAACCAAATCGGTCGGTAGGCTCCAGTACAAATGAAAATTAAACTTTAATTCTTGTTTTACAAAACTTTAATTCCCAATTAAACATAATAGCTCGGTTCACAGATGCCGCCCCAGTATAAGGATAAAATCAAATTTGCACTGATTTTACCAAATTTTACTACAAAGCCCCGCTCAGGATTTAATTTGAAAATTAAAAATCTCGGCACAGGCAAAATCAAAAAGTAGAAAAAATAATTTTTCTATACAGCACCACCTCTTGGCAGGCAATGGCAAACCTACAAGAGTAAAAATTACCCATGAAAAGCTTTTCACTTCGTCGTTCGGATTCGGCATTGAACTGTAGGTCCCTTCCATTAATGTACAAATATTAGACGCACAACATGAGTCGATGCGAAAAGCTCGGCCTAGGCAAAGAGATTTGTACCGAGATTTCTTATACCCATGGGCTGTTGTGCCATTAAAAGTTAGTAAGTAAGACATTGACAAGTCTATTTTTTAAATTGTTATAAATTTGCTAAAAAGCATTTCCAACAGGATTCACTTTAATAGCGTCCGAACTCATAAACTCGATCGGGATACTAAAACCGCGTCTGTCTCCCGGACTAATAGAAATAGCAATTTTACAAACATTGGGTCATATAAAAAGTATACGCGGTTTTTCGTTACAAGATGATTCACAAATCTGTCGTCATGTGGTTGATGTTTAGTGCCTGCGCTATCTCCTGACAGCTTGTGTGTTGATCTTGCTTCACCAGTTGTAAAATTTCATCGACTTTTTCAGGGACTTTCAGTGCATCTTTGATATCGAAATTTCGGGAATGGAATCGAGCAAACCACTCCTGGGTCCGGCGTTCACTCACAGCATCCTCACCGTAAACCTTTCAAACATGTGTTCGTTTGACATAATCGAATTGGTGCTGCCAGATTTGTGGGTTGGTAAACATCATCTTGTAATGAAAAACAGCGGATACTTTTTATGTGATGCTTCTCGCGATTGGAAGTCATTAACCGATTCGAATAATTTTGTTTGTTTTTTCAATTATAAACCAATCGGATCTTTCCCACGCTAGAGTGATTTCGAAATATAAATTTGAACTTTTTCGCACCAATCGAATTAAATAAAGAATCAGATTCAAAGGAAATCTGACTCTTTTGAAGTAAGCTATTGTCCCATGTTTTGAGCTATTAAAACTTGGCGCACAGTCTTCTCTTCACTGCAGACATACAATATTTTTCTGCGATCGATGTCCGATTACTGGATGATATAAGGAGTGAGATCGAAAAAAACCGGATAACCTTGAAAGACCACTGCTTTGAAACTCTTCATGTGGATGAAAAAATTCATACAGTAGGCTTTGCGTTGGAGAAATTCTGATGCAATACAATCACATGTTTTTTGAGTTGTGAACTTTCAGTTGAGTCATGCCATCGGAAGTGGAATGATGCGATTTAGTTGTTGAATTATTTCGAGAAAATCCGCAGTGGAGCCAGAAAACCATTGCAAATAAGGCGAAAGTTGCACAAAACACTGCCTGGATGATTCTTAAAAAATTTAATACAGACTTAACAGTTGCTAGAAAATATGGTTCTGGAAGGAAATGCGGTTTCTTTCGTGTCTCCACAAAAGGCGAAGCAAGTCGTTGCCCTCTTAGAGAAGAATCCAGCGTTGTCCAATCGAAAATTGGCGGAAAAAGCGAGTTGCAGTGAGTTTACGTGAAATTCGAAAAATTAAAAAAAAATGCGGGCCTTAAAACATACAAAGTGCAGTCAGTACCCGACAGGCACGCCGAGCTAAAAAGTTGAAGACAGATTTTTTCCAAAAATTCGATTACTGTGTTATGGACGATGAAACATACGTGTTGTCTCAATTTTCTCAATTGCCTGGACCAAAGTTTTACACCGCAAATGAACGAGGAGGAGTTGAGGAAAGATTAAGGACAAAACAAAAGACCAAGTTCCCGAAGAAGTTTCTGGTATGGCAAGCGATTTGTAGTTGTGGGCTAAGGAGTAAAAGTTTCGTAACAAGTGGCACTGTTAATGCCGAAATTTATGTGAAGACGTGCCCTTCATTAGAAAGTACAATGTATCTACTTCCTTTTGGCCTGATCTAGCCTCCTGTCACTACAGTAAAGTAACCCTTAAATAGTTCGAAGACCAAAACATCAAATTGGTACCAAAAATCGCCAAACCACCAAATTGCTCAGAACTTCGGCTTCGGCCTATCGAGAGATATTGGGCTCTAGTGAAAAGAACATTAAAGGCAACAAACAAAGAAGCTAAATCCATGGAAGATTATAGAAATAAGTGGAATGCTGCCGCCAAGAGAGTCTCAGAAATGACAGTAAAGGCGCTAATGGCAGGCATACCGGAAAAGCTGTCCGAATTCTATAAAAAAACAACAAACAAATTAGTTTTATTGATCATTTTATCAGAAATTAAGAAATTTTCTTTTCAAAACTGTTTACATTTTCTTATTTGCATAAGGGATTTCAATGCTAGGAGAATTTAAAGTTATCCGATCTTTTCGATCTCACGCCTTAGCTGTCATATAGCTGAACAATAGCTCTCGCGATATCTGCCACAAAAGTGAATCTATCAACTTCGAATTTGATACAGACACTTCTCTTTACTATATCCCATCCTCGACAGCCACCCGAATCGGAGTATTATATCGTATAACCTCCATACAATTTATCAAAATTCACATTGAAATGCCGCCATTTTGATTTTCGAAATTTCAAGCATAGATTTGAATTTAGCGACCCCCAGAACACCCAAATATAAGTACAATGTTTCATGAAAATGCCAACCGATTTAAAAAACTGGTCTGCCATATTAGATACATCATTTTGATTTTCGAAATTTCGACTACAGATTTTTATTCAGCGAACCCTAAAATCCCCTAGTAACAGATATCAAGCAAATCGGAAGGCATTCCGATTTTTGGCCAATAAAGTAGGTTCGCTGGCCCATAGTGTTCCGCAAGTTGCATCGAACAAAGGGGGTGGGAAAAAATTTCTAAATCTACTGCTTCTAATTGTAACTTTCTATTATTTTACTAATATTTAAGTATGTGGCACCATATGAATGATGAACCGCAGTGGGGGTGGGGGCGGTCTACTGGTTTGAAAAAAACAAAAAAATTGTATTACTTTATGAAGTCAAAGATTAAGTTCCATAATCCATTCTTGTTAATTGTTTTCATTTACCTACATATATGCTAAGCTAAGTGTCTCCGGGTAAACTACTAACTAGCCCTGTATACAATCATCCCCTATCCGCTCAAAATTACACAACCCATATTGAGCTCTGTTTTTCAGAAAATGTTTACAGATTTCATCCCCTATTTCACTAGGATATACTATATAGTAACCATGTGCATTTAACTGAATTGTTAATTATGTCAATTCCACCGCGTTAACTGACCCTTAATTTCTGTTGTATACGAGTAGATGGGTCAGAATATATGAAATTTAGAGCAAATGTGTTGTTCTGTTCGATGTGTTGATCGTTAGTGCCGCCTAATAATAATAAATGGCCAGCGAAATGATTCGCCTCAAAAACCAAAGTCTTGAAAGTTATAAACAAATGAAGTTTTTTTTGAAACTTTTTGCTTGCTATTTAATTTCTTACTTACTTACTTAGCTGGCGCTACAACCGATGATCGGTCTTGGCCGCCTCCACAAAGCTCCGCCAGTCACTTCTGCTATGCGCGCGCTGGCGCCAGTTGATAAGGTCAAGTGCAGTCAGGTTGCCCTGCACCTGGTCTTTCCAACGGAGATTAGGACGTCCCCTTCTGCGTGTTCCTCCACCGTGGTTCGAATAAAACACCCTTCTAGCCGGAGCGCTTTCTTCCATTCGCTCAACATGACCCAGCCAGCGAAGCCGCTGGAGTTTTATACGCTTGACTATGTCATTGTCGGCGCACAGCTCATACAGCTCATCGTTCCAACTTATTCGATACACGTCGTCCACGCATACTGGACCGTAGATCTTACGGAGTATCTTCCTATCGAACGCTCCTAACAGCCTCTCATCATTGATGGTCAATGTCCACGTCTCTGCGCCGTCATACATTAGGACGGGAAGGATGAGCGACTTATAGAGCGTTTTTTTCGTCGGTCGAGAGAGGGCTCTACTTCTCAGTTGCCTACTGAGCCCGTAGTAACACCTGTTGGCAATATTAACACCTGTTGGCAATATAATATTCAACCGAGTGAAAAACACGCTTATAAAAAATTGCGAAAAATAACATTTTTGTTTTCATTTCTTTATAAACAATTGATGTTAAGTTACGTTCCTGGTCTCTGAAAGATTTGTCAAAAATCACACCCCAAATTGATAGTTATGCAAATTGAATTCAAAAAAAAAAACGTGGAGCCCTCCAAGCTGCTCTTGCCAACAATTTTAAGTAATAATAATTTGCCTATAGTTAGCATTGGCTTTAAAGTAATTTTATCTGAACCAAAAAATTGCAAAAGGGGTGATGATGTAAGGGTATGTGGCTTCGCATCGAGGTCAAAGTTAAAAAATCATCGAGGAAAATCCATAGACTACCTCAGAACTGGTCAGGAGTCGCCCCTAGAGAGAGTTAAAATGTAAAACCGGACTCCATTAGTTTTTAGTGGTCTAAAATTATCCTCATACTTAACCGCCTCCATCTCCAAACCTCATAAAATTTACTATTTTTATGAAATAGGCTCCCCGATCTTCTCGGATGATCCTAGAGGATCAAAATGTCCGATCGAATTCCATTTAAAGTTGACATTTAACATACTAAGTTGATATTTTATCGACCAGTCACCCTACCTACAGCTGGTCAGGAGTCGCTGCTAGAGGGTTAAAATGCAAGACATAATTCAATTATTTTTTAACCTCCAACATTTTTCCCGAATATTCTTATCCCTCATCATCAACCTTTAAGAGGACCCCAATGAAAAAGTTGTATTTTTTATAAAATAGTAACCCAAAGTGATTTCAGACATTTCCACATTTCCACATTTTCACCCTTCGGCGGCTCCCAAACAAAATTATATTAAATTATTGAATTTTTGGGTGGTTTTTACTTCATTTTTGTATAGGAGCCCCTTAAAGGTTAGAGGTATTTTCTCTCCACGACCCTGTAAAGGAATTTTTTTTATTTATTTTAATGATGAAAAAGGCTCCCTCCCATACATACAAAGTGAAATAAAATGTTTGTTTTTTGTTCAGTGGGTTTTACATTTTTTATATGGGAGCCCTAACCAGCCCCCCTTAAGGATTGGAGGTGGTAGTAAGTGAGTACGGGAAAAATATTGAAGTAGGTAAATGATTGGGTTCAGTCTTACATTCTATTTTTCAGCATTCAATGGAGTGATCTTCTTCTATCTAAGCTTCTATTTTACATCTTCTGACATTTAAGCTATTTTCATTTTTTTTCTCTCGGGCAGTAGAACTTCCTTTTTTTCGCCAACTTTACTGCAGTATAGCAGGTAAACTTTTCTGGAGCAGACTTCTTTATGACATTATGTTGAAGTTGACATAGCTGAACTTCAATAAAAATGAGTGTTAGACTTTTAGATTGGAATTTAGATTTTTCAATGTTTGTTTGCTCGGGCTGGAGATGAAGCAGTTATTTCAAGCACCAATTTCGAAGCTTCTATCTGCCCTACAGCTATTCTAAAAGTTATTTTTTGTTATGTCAGTTAACACAGATAAAGAAGTAGTGTTTCATAAGTCCTTACTTTTTTGGTTATTAGTTTTCTTGCAGGGGTCCTCGTTTGAAGGCCTTTTTTTTTGTTATTGTTGAAAACTTTAAAGCATACTTTTATTTGCATTTAGATCCGTCAATTACCGCATAAGCTTTACATCAACCACTAGCACAACCTTTACCTTAACAACACCTGATCAGATATTAGCGCAATCAACAGTAAAACAGAAAAACAAACAAGAA
Source organism: Palloptera scutellata (assembly GCA_958295655.1). Classification (NCBI taxonomy): domain Eukaryota; kingdom Metazoa; phylum Arthropoda; class Insecta; order Diptera; family Pallopteridae; genus Palloptera; species Palloptera scutellata. Next base: position 111,277,866 of record OY282449.1, on the reverse strand, counting down.
TACTGGAACGAAAAGAATAAAAGGGGAAAAAAGTGCAATCTCAATCATGAGCAATGACACTAACAACGATTTTATGTTTTTGACGAATATGGCTGCCAGCCAGAGCGGTTCAAGATTGCTGTCATTTCGAGCTGCATTCATTGAATTCACTGCAAATGCATAAAGCTCTCTGATTACACAGTCGTTGATTTCATTTGAGATTTCTGACTTCCAAAAATTAAGTCCCCATACTTTGCTGCTCATTGTTTAGAGCAGTCAATTTGAGACTTCAGGACAAATAAGCCGCAAATCCCTCACATGATTTCACATTATTCTTGAAATCGCACTCATAACTTCAAATTTGTTTGAAGTCTTACAGTCAATTGAGAATTCACCTTCAATGAGTGAAGTCAGATATTGAATTATGTTTCCGTACTATTTCTAATGATTTATTTTGGTCATACATAAAAGTATTCGGTTTTTGGTGTTGGAACCCATAAACCTGGCAACACTAGTCCGATTATGTGAAACGATTACATGTTTGAAAGGCGGCAGAAAAGGTAAAACCGCTGCAAAAACATGCCGAAAAATGTGTGCAGCTTACGATGAGGATGCTGTGAGTGAACGCCGGACCCAAGGAGTGGTTTGCTCGACTCCGTTCCGGAAATTTCAATATCAAAGATACAGCTCGCTTTGGTCAGTCAGGAGATAGCGGAGCCTCTAAACATCAACCACATGATAGATTTGTGGGTACCAACCGTGGATTCTGTTTATATGACCCAATATGTCGCAGCCTTTATTTAGAAAAGCCAAACCCATATTTCAACGAACCTTTTCAATAATTTTGATATACTTCGCATGAAGGATTCCTTTTGGGTCATCTTTGTTTTCCACGAATAATGCCATTTCACTTCCATTATCTTCCATCATTGAGTTCATAATTTTTGGCACTTTATGGGCACAAGCTTCGTTCACCAGATGTGTCGTTTTCCTGCTATCACTTGCTTTTGCAATAGTCAATCACTTCAAAATGACTTGTGACTTCACGGTATTAATTCTTCTTTCACCGAAAGACTGAAATATTGCATTCACTTTCTTAGAAAGTCAATTGACTTTAATTGTCGACAAATGACTTTAAATGACTCAAACTGACTTCACAATGATCGTCTCGAAGTCAAGTAATACTCCGTACAGATCGGTGCTGCAAGAATAAAAGACTTCTAATCATGTAATGACATTGAAAATGACTTGTGACTTCACAATTCTACATTCAACAAAACACTGACACTTTTTTAAAAACTCAATTGACTTCAAACCTAAAAATACTGCAATCTTTTACAGCTCTGCTGCCAGCAGAGGTCAAATTTTGTAGGACAAGAGTTGAATGACCAATCGTCAGCAAATAATTAAACAAAACACGAACGTTGGACTCACGAAAGAAACAACTTTATGTTTACTACTTATTTCACGCATAAACCACAATTTTCTGGACATTTTAAAGTTAAAGACTCTTAAATCTATTTCTAAACATATTGGTTACAACTATTTTAGTTAGCTTTTCCTATCCCAAATACCTGAAGTTAAAGGCTCCATTAAAATAAACATTTCTCCATCTTAATTTTTTTTTTTTATCAATTAATAAAAAAAATTTCAATACTTAATTTGCAAAATCTGAAGATATTCACAAAAATTTCTTTAAAACCCAGTCGAAAGTGGGGAACATCATAACGAGAAAATAATATTGATAAGAACTTTTTCGCTCGTTTGCTCTTCGATTTTTTACTATTCGAAAAAATGGATCAAAGAAACTGTATTCAGTTTTGTGTAAAAAATTAAATTAAATGCGCAAGGACATTTGAAATGTTGACTGTGGCCTTTGGCGAGCCCACTATGAGCAGAACACAAGTTCAATTGTGGTATAACCGGTTTAAGGAAGGCCGAGAAGATGTCAATGACGATGCTCGTCCTGGTCGCCCGAGCACGTCAACAACCGATGAAAACATTGACGCAGTGAGGAAAATGATTTTGGCTAATCGTCGAATCGCTATCAGAGCGGTTGCTGATGATGTTGGCATATCGTTCGGCTCATGCCAAGCAATTTTTACGGATGTTTTAGGCATGAAACGTGCGACAGCGAAGATTGTTCCAAAATTGCTAAATTTTGAGCAAAAACAACGTCGCTTGTGCTTAAGTTTTTGGCCAAAAACAAAACCGTTATCATGCCTCAACCACCGTATTCACCGGACTTGGCCCCCGCTGACTTTTTCCTCTTCCCAAAACTGAAGACACCGATGAAAGGAAAGCGTTTTGCTACGATTGAGGAGATAAAAGAAATATCGAAACAGGAGCTGTTGGCGATACCAAAAAGCGCGTTTCAGAAGTGTTTCGAGGATTGGAAAAAACGCTGGCTTAAGTGTATTATATCTGAGGGGGATTACTTTGAAGGGGACAAGATAGTTGTTGATGATTAAATAAATACTTTTTGAAAATAACGGTTATTTTTTATCATACCTCCTATTTATTATTTCTATATTAAAGATTGTTATTGAAATGCAAAATAATTTAATTTACAACAGCCCGAAACTTCATTCTTTTTCTCGCCGGGATCGTATTTTCTCTCCACGACCCTGAATACTCATTGGACTTTTTACGAGGTACATATACGCATGTACCAGTTTTTGGTACAAAAAATATACCCATTTTGTCAAATCTGGTATAAAATACATATTTACCACTTGCAGCACAAAATTAATACTATTTTTAGTACATTTTTAGATCTGCAACGGAATTTTCTTTATACCGAAAGAATATTTTTTATACCTTCAGCTACAGTACATTAACAGGGATTAAGTAAAGATGTATTTGAACTTGGACTTGAACTTGATGTTAATATGCAAAGCTTTTTCTAAAGCTTGGGAAATCGTGGTCGGTGTAACGTAGCGGTAGTGCGTTGAACTGTTAAAAAATAAAACTAAAAATAAAGCAACAACAAGAAAATTTATACACGGCACCACCTCTTGGCAGGCAACGACAAACCTACAAGAGTAAAAATTGCCTATGAAAAGCTTTTCACTTCGCCGTTTGGATTCGGCATTAAACTGTTCATGCCGAATCCTTTCATGTACAAATATAACACGCACAACATTAGTGGATGCGAAAAGCTTGGCCTACATGCGGTCATAGTCGACAGTGATAAAACTGAAGTTCATTGTGGCAAAGGCATAACACTTGCCACAATGGCTGTCTATCCTTTATCGGTGTCCTGTGGTTGCATTCCCTCTCTCATTCTCCCTCCCACCTATTAATCTAACTTCCATTCAACACAATGCTCTGCATTCGTATTGGTCACAGGGTCTACCAATGTATCAATAAAAAGAAAAAAAGAAGGGAAAATATGTGCGACCTTCACTTCCACGGCTAAAACTTCGATCAAAAAGAATACTTTATGGTTTGGTGGGGATAAAGGGATCACTTCTTTGCATTTTTGCGAAAAGGTCGTAAAAACTAGAGCAAAAGTATACCAACTAGATGTCTTGGAGGGCGTGGTAGAGAATTTTTCTTTACTAGAGAACACTAGGTCTTTCAACAAGGCTCTGCCCCGGCACATACAGCTAAAACAACCCAAGAGTGGTTTCTGCAAAATATTTCAGCTTTTTTGACCCTGGGGAAGCCGACATTTAAATACTCTCGATTACAATTTATGGTCGTAGTTAGAGGGTATAACCTGCAAAGTTCGCCACCGAAATTTGGACAGCACTTATTGCAGCCGCGTCATCCACATCTATGGAAACCATACGTGCTGCTATAGCCAATGGCTGGACCATTTAAGAGCTTTTTTTAAAGCAAAAGGTCCTCATTTCTTAATAAATTTTTGTTCTCCCAAAAACAATATCATTTCATAAAAATAATCAAAATTGCAATACAATCTAAAAATAATTGCAGTGACAAAAGAAACGCTTATTTTTTTTTTACAAAACTTGGCACCACTGTCAAATTGACCGAAAAATAAATAAAGAAAGTAAACTTTTTCTCTTTCTCAGACATGTTTTTATTTATTTTCCCGTATTCAATAAAAAATAACGTCTAAAATTTCACATAGAGGTAAAGAACTTTTCACTGTCACTCTTCTTCTTATTTGCCTTCGGTCACACCCACAATAAGATAAATGGTGCCATTTAGTACAAATAAATACACCGGTGACTGTTGAAATTAAAAACTTAAACTTGGCTTCACCTTTTTATGCGGGTTATAATTCTTCGCGAAAATAGATATCGCCGCGATATAACCATATATATGATTAAAAAGTGTTGTTTAAGCTGGTATACGCGACAGGACGCGACACAGCTCTTAAATACTATTGCCAAATCTATTTACTATATACTATTTTTAACAAAAATATAACTTTATTTCAGTAACAAATGAAAACTTTATTCAAAGTGGTGTTCAATTCCAGTCAATTTATGGATTCCTTGGCCAAAAAAAGAACAGTCCATCTTTTGAGGCTATGTACGAATCAATCCAATTTTTGATACTTTCAACTGAAGTAAAACGTATTCCAGTAAGGACGTTCTGAATCGATCGAAATAAGTGATAGTCAGCCGGAACAAGATCTAAAGAATACGGCAGGTGAGCCAAAACTTCCCATCCACAAATTTCCAAGTAATTATTAACCGGTCTAGGCCGCGCTTTGTCATGCTGCAAAATTATATACAGTTCTCCCGTAATAGTTTCACCAGGTGGCTCATACTCTTCTGCTCAAACCAAATATAGAGCATTACCTTAGCGCCATGCAAATTCTGCTTCGGCGTTGATGTTCCTGTTCCTGGTTGGCCGAGCTTCACATATGACTTCCTGCGCTTCTGGTTGTGGTAATGAATTAATTTTTCGTCGCCAGTAATAATCCGATGGAAAAACGACTAATTTTTACAGTGTTGAAGCAGCTTTTCAGACGTGCAAAATCGGCTTTTCACGTCTCTCGGCTTAAAATCGTATGACACTCAATTTCCTTTGCTTGAAAATTACTGTTTGACTGACTTTCAATATTAATGCAAGCTGCTCTTGCGTTTGGCACAAGTCTTCGCCGTGTAACATCTCCAATCCTTCATCCTGGCACTTTTTCACTTGACCAGGGCGTTCCTTGTTTTCCATGTCAAAATCTCTTTTAAAGCATCGAAATCAGAATTAGAATGCTTTAATCGTTGGAGTGTATTCACCGTAAACTTCCAACAGCAATCGATGAAATTTAACAGTATTTTTTTTTTCGTATTAAAGAAGAAAAGCAAAAAGGTTATGTTGTTTACACCTTGGCAAATTGATACATAATGAAAACAAAAGTTACAACATGAAAGTAGTTACAGTATTGCCAGATATGATTTACTATAGGTTCATCAATTGTGAATCCCTCATTTTCACTGAATATGAAAAATTTACGCTCGGGTCCTGAAGAGAGGAATACTTTAATTGGATAAGAACATTGCCGAACGAGATTTTACGGTACAAATTTATTGGCAGGCTGTCTTGTAGTAGTAATAAAGTCCTAAATTGTAAAATGTTATTAATAGATATATGCTTTGCGAACGTGGAAACATGGTCGACGAGTTTCAAGTCATAAAAGTACCTGGTTATTGTGTTAAAGGTAGTATTTAATGTATGTCATACGTTAAAAGTGGCTGCAAGGTATGTTTTAGCTGGTAAAAGTATACTTAACACTGGGTGGTGTATAAAACCACCCACTGCGTCTACCAAAGACCTTGGAGTAGTCCCTATACCTCACCTTAAATGTGAGATTACCAAGATAGCGTTTTTTACAGACGTTTCCCAGATTCTTGGCTTTATTGACAAATCCAATAACCGAGTGTACAATTTTGACCTTTGGCAAGCAATTTTTGTAATTCACTAGGCATACTTTTTGTTTTGTATTTATATATACATACATACATAACATACATGCCCATTCTTAATTGCCCATCAATCTATTGAAACAATTTAAATCGGTATTCAATCTTGCAATTTCAGAAGATGTGTATATGTAGTTACACGTAGTCAGCGTACATACATACATATATAGCACTTTGCAATCCTTTAAGTCTCCGTGTAGATTATTTATGTATTTAAGGAAGAGAAGAGGACCAAGAAGGAAGCCCTATGGAACATACCCTCGCAGCTAACAGCTGTTTTCTGCCTGTAAGGTATGAGCTTATATCGTATTCAGTATATTTTTGTCTGTATGGAGTTGTACTTGACCGACGGCTGCACTAATTGCGTTCTTAAGAGCCTCAATCGTTGCTGGATGATACCACAAATAATAGTCCAACGGAGTCAAATAGCAACGGCGTGGTGTCCAATGCACATCACCAAAACGGTTAATAGAGCGATTTCAAACTTCCCACGCATAAGATCGATTATTGGACGGCAAATCCTATTAGAACCCAATGTTTTCTAAGTCCATATCCTCTAAAATTGGCCACAAATAATCGGTTATCATTGTGCGGTAGCGTAAAACATTCACTGTAACGCATCTTCCTTCCACATTTTCAAAGAAAAATGGCCCAATGATTCTGGCGCGCCGGTAAAAAAAAACAACTCCAAACAATTACTCGTTGAGGGTGCAATCGCGCATGGATATTCTGAGGCACAGATCCGGCAATTTGGCTTATTAACGTAACCATCGATGTCAAAGTGAGCTTCGAGGGAAAAGATGATTTTTCGATAAAATGCTCATCTTCTTCCAAGCTAAACACATTTTCAGCAAAAGCGTTACCTTTTTCCGAGTTGCTACGTGCCCATTTTCCATTGGATAGTCGAATTAGTGCAAGCTAATGGGGCTATTATACAAAAGTGCTGATTTCCATTAAGAATAGTCAGACGCTTTTGTTGCCCCAAGATTCAATAGATTCAATAGAAAGTTCTGCGAAACTTCCGGGTACAATTATTTAATTGATTTTTAACGCTTGAGGATCTATGAGTTTGCCACTCTCTCCTTAGTCTCCTCTTTCCATTACTTGGAGTTTTTCTGACGAAATCCTTGGGTTTGGATCGGGGTGTAGCAATTTCAGCAGCTTGCTCTACAAGCCTTCCCGCTTGGGTTTTTTGCATCGTAAGTTTTGTATCCTTGCAAATTAAAGTTGTTTGCTGCGATGAGATTGCTCTCAGATATAAGCATGACATCAATATCACTATTATGTATGTAGACATTTTTTGTTTGCTTCTTAACTGGTATGTATAGTATATTTTCCCATACTTTTCAAGGTGAAGAACTATCGTCGTTTACTTGAATTTTGGTTTCATTTATGGTATAAACCCTTCCACCAGCGGAACAATGTGGTATTTATTTTTGCCAGCTAATTGGGTCAGTGAATTAAAACATTTTCCCCGTAAATAGATGTGTGTGGTGGTCTTTGCGCAGGTCTAACTGCCTCATCCTCATTTACATCGGTGAGTATGGCGTATCGGTTCGATGCGGTTAAATCTTTTTCCTTACTCAACTTCGTGATTTTGGCGAACTTATTAGCATTTTGTGAGCGTAAGCTACGTTTCTTCTTTACTATTGTGATATATCAATCGATTCCAGTTTGCTTTGGCGAGTACAGCGAATTCGATGGGTCTGGGTTTACATTCCTTAGTACATTCATATTCGGTGTAGGGCTTTCCCAACAGTGTGGTGAGTTAGTAAAGTCATGCTCAGAGAGCGAGGAAATATTAAAATGTGGGTGAGAGATTGCGTGTGCATTAATTTCAAGAGCAATTATTACCGGTGTATATGGAAAGAGTTAATAGTCCCAATTCGCTCAGGTCGTGGATATATTCAGATTTTGCTCGGCGAACACCATGCAATTGTTGTAGCACTGAACACGAAGAGAGAGCTTTTACTCACTCTCACAACAAACGCGATATACTGTGTGAAATGTACACCGAGCACGCTGAGCATTCAGGGTGATAATGAGTTATTCTACAAAAAAGGAAAAAAAAATGTTGTAAAATAGTTCGAAAACATGCAAACATGTACATCAGTATTTTCATTTGCAGCCAATCGAAGTTGCGTATATTTTTACTGTTTGAAAGTGAATATTAAATATTCCAAAAATTTGCATTATTTGCATAATTTATTGCTTACTTTCTTTTACTTTTAATGGCACAACAGCCCATGGAGGGACTAGGCCGAGCTTTTCGCATCCACTCATGTTGTGCGTGTTATATTTGTACATGAATGGAAGGGATCTACAGTTTAATGCCGAATCCGAACGGCGATGTGAAAAGCTTTTCATAGCAATTTTTACTCTTGTAGGTTTGCCATTGCCTGCCAAGAGGTGGTGCCGTGTAGAAAAATTATTTTTTTTTTCTACTTTTTGATTTTGCCTGTGCCGGGATTCGAACCCCGGACACTCTGCGTAGCAGTCCAATGCACTACCACTACGCCACAGCGATCACTCTCCATATTGATAAAATCGTTTAAAGGTTTTTGGTATACCAATTTAGTGTTGCCGTTGCGCACAAAATAGTATTAAAAATAGACCTGTATTTCGAAAAGCAACTGAAACGAACTCAAATGTAACTACCACACCGAGCACGAGAGAAAAATATGATGTGTTCACCGAACAGCGAACACCAGCATAACTACGACCCCATTAGTTCCACCGTGTTGGCAGAGCAGTGGCTGTACGAGATGTCGCTGTTGTAGATTCTGCTGTTGCTGGTACGCTCATTGCACTGAGGTTTATTACTGCGAGCGTGTTAATATCTGTAGATACTGCTGCGATGGGTCTTGAGTATTGCGCTCTCTAACGCAGTAGAGAGCGCAGTCTGGCTTGTTGTGACTCTATTAAGAGGATATGAGTCAACAAAAATTTGCGTGGAAAGTACCGCTTTTGCCAACGACAGGCAACGACTTGCGAGCTCGTTTGAAGAGTCAGATTGGCGCGAGGATGGTGGGGAGCGCCGAACACAATTTAAATTCTGCGCAGTTTTTGAGCGTCTCTTTCGCTATATCAAGTTTATCATGATTTGCATATGGAAACCGAGAAATTACTTATTCCTCAAGAACACGTCGACACACGTCTGTCAGCGACGGTTGTTGACCGGGATGAATACTTGATGGCAGCAGATTCAATTGAAGAAGAGTTGAATCGTTTTGTAGTTTTTATAATATATTCTCAATCCCTGATTGGGAAGATTCTAGGTCAGCTAGGTTGTTAAAGAGATTGCTAAGGATTCTAGTCTACGTGTGGCAAACACTGAACAATTACAAAGAAGATGGAAATTAGTCCTCCTCTTCATTGAGGCATCTTCTGCAGCAGTCGTTAGTGAACAATCCTAATCCACTGGCATGCCTTCCAATCAGACAATGCCCAATGATTATTGCTACAATGCTTCACATAGAGGCTTCAAATAGAGAGAGAAAGAGTCTGAGTTGCAGGATGGCTAGATTTTTTTTTTTTGTGGGCGAAATTTAATGTTTCTCTTGTCCTTTGTTGATCATTTGGCTTCCTAAATATGTTAATTTTGCAGGTTGTCATAGGCATACCTGGGATTTGAGCTTCGTGTCTAGCCTTGGTAATTCATCGGCTTTGCAATTACCCGGAATGTCCCTAGCACCCGGTACCCAGCTGTACATACCTTGAAATGCTCAGATATCTCATTTAGAGATAGGCGGCATTTGGAGACTTCCTTGTTGGTAAGTAGCACCTGTAACAACTTAGAGGTCGCCAGAACTATGATTGCTTACAGACAACTACTTGTAACACGATGCTTATCACTTTTTGTTTTTGCCATTGCCTGCCAAGAGCAATTTTCATTCATTTTTCATATCGGTAGAAATGTAAAAAGGTTATGAATGAGAATTAATCACAGACCAAGACGGGAATCGAACCCAAAACCTCACCGGTGAGAGTTTAGTGCGCTACCCTCTAGAGACTATTGCGGTCGTCTCGATGCTGAAATCTTAGATTGCTTCTGTAAAAATAAATAACTAAATTTAAATTGGTCCATTTTGACAAAAACAGTCAATTTAATTGGTAACCAAAAAAAAAGTATTTACACCGAGATGCAAATACCAAAACATCGCGACTGAATTGAAAATGTACATACTTGTCGTTCAGGGTTAATTGTTCAATGTATGCAAATATAGATTAGAAACATCCCCCGGATTTGTTCGTCTTTCTAATTGAATTTTCCAACCCTCTTCATTTCGCAAAGATTTCTTAGAATTTCGTTTATACGCTAGCGTGTATTTTAATTTTAAAAGCCTTCATTTTATATACAGAGCAATATTAATGAGTACCATTAAGTCTTCAACCCTTAAATATGTTGATTAACAAAAATAGTTGAAACTGCGGGAATGAAGTATTTGAGTACTTCGTGTACTGCTGATGAGGGGGTAGGTAAAACTTTCGCTGGAAGAAGGAACTTCACAGCGTTTTTGTAAAATTAATATTTCGCATCTAATTAACCCAAAAATCTCCCTATCTCGACTTCTGCAACCTTTGGCTGTTGTGCTTCAATGGAATGCATGTGATGCCAATTTTGCTTAGACTTGCCAATACAATTGCGACCAGAGACGAACAATTTTAGTATGAGAACAATACTATACAGTACTTTTCGCTTAAAACGAACTCATTTCAAAAGTACCCGCTTTATTTCTAAAAAATAATGAAATTTTTTTCGCTTATTTAAAGCGAACTTCGGTTAAAACGAACCATTTTGCCCAGCCCCTTGAAGTTCGCTTCAAGCGAAAAGTACTGTATATATTTTTTTTTTTCGCTCCATTTGATTATTGTTATCTTTCGTGTTTTCTGTCGACTTAAGCTGCGTCCATAAAATATCTTTTAAGTAATATTTAGAGAAAAACGTCATGTATAGTTCCAACCAGCGCCACGTAAATGAAGTGATGCCTATAATGCCTACCTGGGGCTACAAAAATATACATGAACTCTCCTTCCATCTGCAATTTCCGGGTTCGTTCATTTAATCTATTTGAAATCTTAAATTGGCGCAAACATTCCTAACATTCTGGAAGAGGTTAAGGAGGCTGAAGAGGCTGAAATCGAAAAATGGGTCTAGTAGGCGTGGTACCTTCCATACGAGTTATATTTTCACAGCGTTATATCGAACAAAGTTTTTAGTAAAAAAATTGAAATTGGATTAATGTACATCCGGGCGCGGCCGAACTTAGTTTTCATAATTTTTAGTAGAAGAATTGATGTAACCAAGTAATTTGGTATAAGTATATATGTACTCGTATGTACGTATGTGCATACATAGGTAAATTCTGCATTCTTACGTTCATGCTCATTATTATCTTACAACCGGTTTCAAGTTACTAAATTGCCCCAAAACGAAAGCCGGTAATTATGGTAATTATTCTTCCATTACAAGCCTAAGTTACGAATTGTGCCTTGATGCATCATATATGTACATACATACATATGTATGTAGTATAGCAATGATTATCGACAATAGGCCATTTGCGACTTTGAGTGGTAGCAATTTTAGAATCAAAACCGAATACGACAGAAGCAACCACTCTTAATTATCGCATTGCTGTTGTGTGGTTGATGTTTTACTCCACACCAAATTACCACCGCCACCACCATCAACAGCAGCAACAGCAACGCTCTCTACATCAATATACATATCTACAGCGGAGAACCAAACCAAATGTAACAACAACCACGAACAAACTAATTTATTATCATTTGTCACAGCATTTAAAATGAAATTTACAAAACATCGCACTCTTTCCCTTATTCACCTATCGATCAACTCCATACAACACGAATCAGTTACAGTCATAAAAATACATGCATACATACATTGATATGGCACTAGTCAGCAGCAGCAGCAATAGCAGCAGACATGCGCATTTATTTAAATGAGATGGCGTTGTTGCCTTGCCTGTTTACCGCACACTGAGTAATAAACATTTTGAGTGTCAGTCATCTCCATCTCTCATGTGTTGTTGCTTTATGCGACACGAACGTACAGTAGGGAACGACAACAACAACAATAATAACAACAACATCAGCGTTAGCGATAGCAACAACGTCAACCACAACAACAACAACGACGATAAAAATGAAGAAATCCGTTCACAAATACAAAAATATGCAATAAAACGAAAAAGTAAAAATAATATGGCGGCGGCGTAGTCGTCGTCTGCTTCGTATCTGTGAAATACAACAAAAACAATGAAAACCATGAAAGCGACGATAGCAAGCAATGCGATATAATCATAATGAACGAATACACAGAAAAAAACATGAAAAAACCAAAAATAAAAAAAAAACCAACAAAATGAGAGAGGGTTGTTGTTGCTGCAAAGTAATTTTCAAACATTTTTTCGTTGCTTGGCATGAGAAATAATGAAGTTTCAGAAATTGTGCTGAGGGTAACGAGAAACAACAATAACACGTAAAAACAAACGAGCCAACATATAGCATAGGTTCAATTAAATAATACACAAAGAATCACACAAAAAGAGAAGACGGCACAAACACACGAACCATCAAATACCCACATTTTTATTTTCTCTGTCTGCATTTCACAGCTTGTCGTTTCGTATTCTTCATATTGAAAAACTGCTGCTTTGCGCATGGATGGGCAGTTGATTGTTGTTGTTGTTGTTGTATTTACTGTAAAGTAAAAAAAAACAAAATATAACAAAAAAAAGAAGATGAATATGCCATGTCAGTGAGTGAAGCACATACACACACTCACTCATACATATACAAGCAAAAAGAAGATGAAGAAAAACACTACGTGTGTCGCAGTCGTTGTCGTTCTTTACATTTTTGAATGTGCTAAGGGAGTGGTGCGAACGAACGGGAAATACATACATATGAAATTAAATTGGCAGGCAGCAAGCAGAATAAATATGCCTGCCAGATGTGTTTTATGGCGATTTTTTCTTTCGTTCTTGTACGCTTTCACACACATCACACAAACAACAATATAATCGTTTCTCTAATAATCACCCCTTCTTCGTTCTTTGTTCGCTCTCGTCGTGTATGTGAACCTTTGAAAGACAGAGAGAGGGTGACCATTTTTGTTTGCATGCTCTGCTGCTCTCACTTCCTCATTTGATATAGAGAAGAATTTGTATGCTTTGTGCGCGGGTTTTAAAACCAGTTTTCTTTTTTTCATATTCGATTTCGTTTGCAAAGGTTGTTTTTGTTGTTTTCGTTTTCGTTTTCGATATTCGTTTTTACTGTGTTCGCTTGAATTTTTCGATGCCTGAGCAGAGTTGCCGCCACTAGTACGTGTGCGTTAGTCGGAGTGTTTAGTTGTGTTTCGTTTTGAGCAGAATATAGTTTTTTCCTCTAAAGTGTAAATTGAGAGCAGAGAGAATAAGAAATAAATATAGAAAGAGGGAGAGAGCGCGAACAAGAGTGCAGCGACAGTGTACTGTGATAAATCCCCAAGATGCAAACGGGATAAAATTCTTAATAAGCAATTGCAAACGAGTAGAATTTTTAGAATTGAATTGCATCAAATTAATACAAAATACAACAAATCATCAAACTGAAGACTGTTTTAACTGCAAGCAAAATAGTGTGAAATAGCCGCGCTGTCGTCCGTCGCTTTTATATAAGTGTATAGTTCAGCGTCGTCGTTCGTGGACGTACACCTTGAGTGAAACTAATTCACAGGTGCTTGGCCTTTACGCCTTAACCAAAAATAACAACAAAATCCCAATTAAAAAAAAACAAGCAATCATTAAACATTAAAAACCTACAAAGAAAACTGAGAATTTGCACTTATTCAAAATTGTTTTAAATGTGCTGTTGAATTTTATTTGCATTCCTTCGTTTTTGTTGCTGTAGCTATAAACTTTTTTTGTGTTTCGATTTGATTTTATACTTTGTACATATCCACTATATCTATGAACAAAATACAGACTATGCTGCTGCATGCAAACTTTTTTAATTTCATTCAATTCGATTTTACTTTAAACGATGGATCGTCGTGCATTAAAGTTTATTTCAAAAAGGTATTTTTTACACATTTTTTCTTAACTTTTTTCATATTTCTTTTCATTCAATTCATTTTTGCTCATTACTTTTTCGTCTCTCATTTTGTTGTCTGGTTCTTCTCTGTTCGTTTGCATGTTTTTATGTATGTGTTTCATAAATGTGTATATTCCCAGTAGCAAAATAGTAGGATTATTAAAAATTCAACTGTGGAACGCGTAGAGCTTCAATGTACATTTAAGGCAATGTCTTTGAAACAAAAAATAATCCAGGAAATGGAGGAAAAGCAAATGTCAATTGGGGATTTCTGTTATAAAATATATGACCTAATTGTAAAAGTAGTTTAATTTTGTGTAGATAATATTATTTCTCTAAATTTAAATTGAAATCACCAATTTTTTTTAACATAAAATAAACGTGAAACATTACACAACTATTTATAAAATGCTCAACATTTTGTTTTTATGGTGATTGACAAATTATATTTTGAAATACACGTCTTATTCCCTTTCAGCCATCATTTGTTGTTTTACATAATTACTTTTCTTTCTTTCGTTCATAAGTACATATTATTTTCCAGCTGGGTTTACGCTGTGCGCTGCATTGTTTTATCTGTGTGTTGTATTCTGTATATGGTGAATGGTAGACGACGTTGGTTGTCCGTCTGCTGCCTTCATCACTCACCGTGAGCGCGCATAAATGTTGCAAACTTGAAGATATTTTTAAGCAGTGTTGCGTTTTCTTCATACAGGGGAAAATTTGAATTCAAGTTTGTATGACATGACGAATGATGAAACTAATTAAAATGTTGATTTCTGAAGTTACATACAATTGTGAAAGAACTTTGAAAATTAAAAAATCGTATTGTGTGATTATATGGAAGAGTAGATGTAGAGTAGCGTTTGGAATGTGTTTTCAAAGCTGCTTGGCGGAATTTCTTTACACGTTATTGTGGGAAAAGCTAAAGGTGTTATCCTTAGAATGTTAGATCAGAAACATTGAAACAAGTTTTCATCTGTCTAACACTATCTATGCTACTATAGATAGTGATAGTAAGTTAGTTACAATGTCTTAAAGTAGAGTGAAAATAAATTGGCAAGCCCAAAGAAAATCTATTGTGTAAGAGGACTTGTTTTTTGGGGAATACCTAGTAAAAGAAAAGATACTGAATTTTTTAAATGTATGTATAACTAATATTTTCTGCAAAGTGGAAACTTTTGGATCTTTCAAAGAAGACTTGGTAGCAATTTCATGAAAACCTCCGCCAGTTAGTGCTGAAAAGGAGCAAACTGGCGGACAACAGATATGATACTGTTCGAAATTATGAGGAAAATAGATAAATTGTAGGTAACAAAAAAAATAAATGATATTTTCATCAATCTCTCCTCTGGTGTGGTTAGCTATTCCTTGCTTGTGCCTAATTCTTTTGAACTTTTTTTTTTTCTGTTTTCTTCCCTGAGTACCGATTCTCTCTTTTACAAAATTTGTTTTAATTATTTGTTCTTGTTTTTACATACATACATATGTATGTACCTATATCTTAATTTTTCATTGTTTTTTCTTCGTTCTTTTCGAGCCAACCATTAAGAAAAGCAGAAGACTAGTCTTTTGTTTATTCACGGTCGTTGTTGCCGCTTAAGAACATAAGAGAAATTTTTTCTTTTCTGGCTAAAATAATTTTTTTTTCTGTTGTTTTCATTTTGTTTTGTCTTTTCAAATGCACATTTATCAAACCAGTTTCACGCTGCGTTGACAACTGCTGCTAATGTTGTTGTTGTTGATTGCTGTTGCGCAGTAAGGGACAACTTCGCAATGGTGATGATGGTGGTGATACCGGTGGTAGTTTTTTTAGAGTTTCTGCATTTGGGTGTTTTTTGCAATAAAATAATTAAATGAAAGAAATACGAAATATCCCAAGATTAATTACAAACAAAAGAAAAAGGAAATGAGAATAATGCAACTTAACATAAAGCAGCATGAAGAGTGTTACCAGAGTATTAAAAACATACATAAATAATGTAAAATGTAGAATGTTGAATGAAAGCTAGCAATTTGTTATAATTTTCTTTATTTTGAAATTATTATTCAGTTCTAAACGCTGCATAGCTTCAAGTGCGTACAATCAAAGAAATTCAATTTTTTGGCAATATTTAATTTAATGCATTGAAAAAAATTGTATTTTAGTAGCAATGAGGTCAATGTCTTTTTGAAGCTATTTTGATTTCCTCAGACCATACAGTTTTTCTTTTATAACAATTGAAAGCAGCGTAAACAACTCCCAATTCTACAAAATAACATAAAATCAACAATCATTACCTAATATAAAATAAATGTTTCTTCTTTCGTACTATTAATAACAAATACTTAGTTATAAAAATAAGTATGATATTTTGTACTATTCCAAAAAAAAAAAAACACTCAAGCAAAGAGAAGAGAAAAATGTTTGTGTGCAAAAGCGAGCAAGAACTCTACTCTTACTCTCATTTACGTGCATTTGCATAGAAATTGGGCATATGGCAACCCTCTCCATTTGCTTTTTATTTTTAACTGTTCCACTTAAACTTCACACACAGATACGAGATACTCGCTTTATCTCACTCGTACTTAAGCGTACTTATATGCATGTTTGCATTACACTCGATCGTTCTCTTTTTCACTACTCTCATTTCTCAATTCGCGCTAACTCTACTCGGCTCGATTTTGAACCGTGGGCAAAAATTACAAAATTAATCGATAAAATATGTTTACTCGCTTGTTCTCTTGTATTATCGCATATTCGCTTTTCAACTTAATATTTTATGAACATGTTTCTCTTTCTACATTTAAATTTATGATACACGTACAATGAGGAAAGAAAGAAGAAAAACGAAAAGCACCACCACCATCATTATTACCGCTGCGAGTATTAACTCGTGGTAGTGTGTACCAGCCAAGAAAAATACTACAACAACATTTTGTTTATGAACTAATAAAAGGGGGAATGAAAAAAACTACACACACATTTGATTTCGCTGTGAATTCGACAGTGTGCATTGTTTTTTTTTGTTTTTTTTTTGTTATAATGCGTTTCATTTGCTGTTGTTGTTAAATTTTTTTTTTTGCTATTTTTTAAAATTGATGATGGTCGTCGGACGTTTTTGTTGTTTTTTTTTATACACTCCTTTTCTTCGTTGTGGTCGTTTTAATAGTCGTTCGATGTGTAGCGTTTTAGTGAGTTGACGTTGTTGTTTTTATTGTTAGCACTCATATTGCTTCAATTTGTTTTTGTTGCTGCTTACTTTACTCTTTTACTTTGCTTTTTGTGTTTCGTGTCTGTCTTCTGAATGTTTGCGTTAATGTATGGTTGCTGATATGATCATGTTGTTGCTGTTGGATATTTGATGGTTATATGATGATGAGGCAGCAAATAAGAAAGAAAAAGTTTCAGTTTGAATTATGCTGTGCAATAACAACAACAGCAGCAGCAACAAACCACATACAACATACAACAAACGGCAACTTCATATACAATAGGAAATAGCGCTGAAGTGAGGCTGAATGTTTTTCGAATTATGCTTCATGCTCACACAAACCTACATATGTATGTACAAATGTATCTATTCACCCGTCTCTCTTCTCCTACACCTCCTCCTCGTCATCCTGGACAAAGTGTCTGGCATATTTTTGTTGTTTTAATATTTGTGTTTTTGTTTGTTGACTGGATTCTGTCTTGAACAGAAGACGAGACGAACGAAAAGAATCTCTGTGCTTTGTGCTGAGTAAAGGAGTTTTTTGTTGGTTGCTGCTGTTGTTGTTTACAGCCTGTCGTTTGTTGTTGTCGATGTTGTCGTCGTCATCGTTGTCGTCTGTGCAAATTCTTCACATACACGACATGCTGCACCGCTGTCGGATGCTGATTTGCACACTCATACATTCACTTCATATTTATAATGGCTGTGTGTGTGTGTGTGTGTGTGATTGTAATCGAATCTCTTTGATCCCTTCCTTTTTTTTTATCTACTTTGTACTGTTGCCATTCCATTTTCAATGGTGTTTCCATGGAAATGAGAATTTTTGTGCTTTGACGACGCCACGACTTGTTTGCCCATACACAGTGGCTGCTGCTTCGCCCAACTCCTTGCCCTGCCATCTTCCTTTCACTCCGCTCACTATTGTTAACTTTTGGTATGGAATGGTTTTGATGTTTTTCGTTGATTTACTACAAATTGCCAGCAGCCATTCGTTGCAAACTTAATATTTTTGTTGTTTTTTTTTTGTTTTTTTTGGTGTTGCTTTTGATGAGTGACGTATTTTTTTCTTTGATTTCAACTACTAAACATTTTTATGCATATTGTCTCGCCATATTTAAATAAGCGCGAATCAAAGTAGAGCAAAGTGAAAATATAGAAATGTTACCAAAAGTTTTCATTATTTGCCCGTCGTGGTAATGGTCCTGCAATACGAGGGCACCCCGGCTACTGAGTCAAGATAATAAATAACATTGCATATAGAATTTCCCTTTCGTTGCTTGTGATTTTATGAATGTAAAAATGCATGCAAAAACTCAGAAATCCAAAATCTTTTCATTATTTTTGGCCCTCTTTTTGTTTGGTTTTTACTTGTCTATATTTACTTTCTTATTTGCTTGCATGCTATTTTGAATTTATATATGAAAATTGCACCCCTTTTTCTCTTGAAAATATGAAAAAAGTTTCTCAATCATACTACATACAGGCATACATACAGTGTCGGAAAATAAAATAAGAACACCTTGCAATTTAAAATTTTCATTGATTTTTTTTTATCGTACTGCTTATGTCAAACAATTTTTATAGAGAAGAAAATGGTACGGTATATACTTTATAAAACTTCTAGGTGGCAACACTACATTTAAATATTTTTTGGGGATTCCCAAACAAAAAAGTTAAAGCGAAGCATTAGAAGGCGGACAATACAATAACAACAGCATACAAAAAATATTTTATATTTTAAAAAGAAAACTTGAATCTGTTCATAATTTGTACTGGTAAGCATTTAAATGGTAGCATTGAGGGTAATTCAACAAATTAAATGTAAACTATTCCGTAATGTCACAACAAAATGGGTCGAGCAAAGCACTGCAGCAAGGAGGATCGTGATTTGGTGAAAAAACTGCGAAATGAGGGACAAAGAATCCGCCAAAATAGCTAAAACTCTTAGCATATCCGCGACATTTGTCAACCAATCTTTATTACCTCACAAATTTCATTGCAAGAGAGGTAGGCCCCGCAAAACTACAAGTGCAGATGACAATCGCACAAAAATTTTGGCGGCACGCGATCCATTAAAGATAGCTGTTGCAATTAGAGAGGAGACAGGGACTCAAATTTGTACTCGATCAGTAAGGAGTAAGGAGTTTGGTGGAAAAAATATGTATGGGAGAACAGCACGAAAAGTACCTACCAATGTTGACACGAAGACATCGAAAGTGTCGCATAGAGTTCGCTGAAGCGCACATTGAGTGGGATGGTTCAATTAATGCAAAAAAATGGCCTAACGTATTATAGACAGACGAAAGCAAGGTGAATCTTGTTGGAAGTGATGGGAAACGTTGGGTTAGACACCCGAAAAATGCAGAATGGAGCCCAAAATATACTAGGAAGACGTTTAAGCACGGAGGTGGAAGCATCATGGTATGGGGATACTTCTTTTGGTATGGTGTGGGCCCTCCGTATTGCATAAAAGAAACAATGGACAGATTTCTTTACTTAAACATCCTTCAGGATGTGATGATTCCTTATGCTGAATGGGAAATGCCCCTGAAATGGCAAATGCAACAACAGGATAACGACCCAAAGCACACCCCAATCCTTGCGCGAGATAGGTTTTCCCATAATGGATTTCCCGTTATGACCTGGCCTTCACAATCTCCTGACCTTAATCCAATCGAAAACTTGTGGAATACTGTCAAAGAGAAGATTGGCAGTACCAGAGCTAAAAACAAAGACGAATTGTGGCAAAGCATTCAAAGAGCGTGGTATTCCATACCCCAGGCTACTTGCGCGTCTCTGGTGGAATCAATGCCTAGAAGGTGTAAGGCGGTTTTAATTAACAAAAACTATTCCACAAAATATTAGCATTAGTAACGATTTGAGTCAATATTTAAAAAAAATTTTTTTTTTTTTTTTTTTTGAAGTGTTTTTTTTCATTTGTTTGTCATTTTGAAATGTGATTTTATGTATAACTTTTAAATTTCATTTTTTACACTGAATTGATTTTGTTTTTGTTTTTAAGAAAAAATTTAATTTATGGAATAAATGAATAAAAGTAAATACCTTTTAAATCATAAGCCTAGAGAAATATTTTTTTAAATTTTTGGCTCCAGAACAAGGTGTTCTAATTTATTGTCCGACACTGTACATACATACATACAGTACCAAGTACACCATTTTAACCTTTATCTAAAAAATAACACGAAATAAATCACCCCTATTCGAATAACTGCCTACATACATACATACATACATATGTATATAAAGTACCCCTGGTGTACCCCGTAAAGAGCCGCTTGATTGTAACACTCCTTCACCGCTGTGCATGTTCTGTAATATAAGAGATTGTATGTGTACACATTTGAATGACCTTATACATATCTATAAAAAAAAACCTAATTTCATTAATTAAAAACGAAATTAATAATAAAATAATCATCGGTCTAGTCGATATGCTCTAATGCATTACATTGCTTGTTGATTTTAGGACCTGCCATAATGCATAGTATGTAGTAAGTATGTCTCTGATTAGGGTGATTAGATTCGAGTTCGAGGCGGAAACTTAAACACTGACTTTGCTTCCTAGAATCGTAAAAGGCTTACAACTAGTTATTATATTATATGTTCCTTTAAGCTCATTAACATTCATTCTTCGATTCAGGGACACCAGACACCAATCCAAGAAGGAAAAATCTGATACCTAATTAAAACCTAGCTTCAAACGTCGTATATTAGTTTAAAAACAAAACTTATTATTTTTTCAAGTAGTAGTTTGGGTTAGTAGTCGCTGTGGCATAGTGGTAGTGCGTTGGACTGCTACCCAGAGTGTCCGGGGTTCGAATCTCGGCACAGGCAAAATCAAAAAGTAGAAAAAAAAATTTTTCTATACAGCACCACCTCTTGGCAGGCAATGGCAAACCTACAAGAGTAAAAATTGCTATGAAAAGCTTTTCACTTCGCTGTTCGGATTCGGCATTAAACTGTAGGTCCCCCTTCCATTCATGTACAAATATAATACGCACAACATGAGTGGATGCGAAAAGCTCGGCCTAGGCCCTCCATGGGCTGTTGTGCCATTAAAAGTAAAGTAAGTAGAAAATTTGTCAACGGTCGATTTGCCGAATACATCGAAGAAAAATCAGTAAAATATATTGACTTAAAATACGACTATGTTTAAGTTTATAGCTCTGGCTATTGCAGATTGGCCTAGGAATACATTGCCAGTCCATTTTCATTATTCATGTTATATGGTGTTTGATCACTTGAACTACATGCTTCTGTTTTTCCGCATACGTTTTTGTAATCATAAAGAGAGCCCCTTCCGGGCTCAATATTTCAAGCTACGATTCTCTTTACAGTGATTGGCTACAGTTAAGACCCTACATCATCCTTTAACTAAGAAACCAGAAGAAACTATTTGGTTAGTCTAATTTCAATCAAAATTGTGTTGAAAATATAATGACCTGCTGCTGATAAGGTTGCCTGGACACTCAGTGATTCCGGGTAATTATTTCGCTGACTCTCCTACTCAAAAATTGTTCACAAACAGTTTTCTTTTATCTAGTACCGGAACACTCAGGATTTTCAGGGAATGAATCTGAAACTTGTTTCTTTCATCGAGACCTCTTTTAACCTTTTTTTTTGCTTCTGACGCCCATCAGTGAAAATACCAATTAATCCTCAGGAAAAGCCTCGGATAGGAAACTCCCTAATGTTGACGACCACCGGAAACAAAATAAAGGAAAATGATTTATGGATATGAAACTGGAATGTCCGAACCCTCTACAGGGAAGGTGGCTCTATCCAGCTGGTAGATGTCCTTGAGAGATATTGAGCTGGACAGCGTGGCTCCAAAAGATCATCCTGTGATATCTACTACAGCTGTCATGATTCGTGATACGAATTTGGTGTTGGATTTGATTTGTGGTTGGGAAGAGACTGCGTCACCTAGTCTCGATATTCACACCCTTGAACGAAAATACAGTCAGTATCTACGACAAAGCCACCGACAACGGTATGAGGCTGATCGACATCGCCGCCGGACGGAACATGACAATTAGTTGCAACAGATTTCAACATCTCGATTTTCATAAGGCCAATTGGCTGCACTCTGATCAAAAGACACGAAACAAGATTGATCACGTTGTGATCGACGGAAGGTACGCTTCCAATGTACAGGACGTACGCAAAATACATGGTGCAAACATCGACTCAGACCACTACTTGATTGCAGCCAAGGTTTACACACGTGTATGTGTAGCAAATCGCTACGGACAGCAGAAGCCTTCGGCAATAGACTCGCACTTCTCTTATTGCACAACACCCCTCAACTTGAAGATATATACGCGCAGTGGACGCACATATCCGCTCTATGCGTACGGCAGTCGAAGAGGTGCTTGAAGGCCAGCTACCATCGTTGACGTAGAAATATGTGGTACGACCAAGAGTGTTGTGATGCTTCTGAAGCGAAAAACGCAATATATAGAGCCACCCTGCAGTCAGTTACAACGAGAGCTGCTAAGGAGCGATACAGACAGTTGAGTAGGGAGGAGCGAGAAAAGAGAAGCAGAAAGACGTGAGTTTAATGATATCGAAATGTTACGGGACAGTAACGAGTCGAAAATTCTTCGAAAGAATAAGACGTATGACTAATGGTTTGAAGACTGAAGCCTCCTTCTGCAAGGACGAAGACGGAAATCTGTTGACAGATTTCTAGGGTATAATAAGATTATAGAGGTAACACTTCTCGCAGCTGCTTAATGGCGATGACGGCAATAATCCCGCCACTGCGGAATCTGCTCCGGAAATCAGGGTGTTGAAGTACCGCCGCCCGACTATCAGGAGGTCTTAACAGCCATCGCTCGGCTGAAGAACGATAAGGCTACAGGTGCTGATGGCCTATCTTCTGAGTTGTTGGAGTTGACGGGAGACGAAGAGCTCACGAAACGCATGCATGAGCCCCTATGCAGAATATGATCGGACGAAAGCATGCCAAGTGATTGGAACCTCAGCGCACTCTGGCCAATCCATAAGAAAGGTGATTCCACGATCTGCGCCAACTACCGTGGGATAAGCCTTCTTATGGTAATATTGCATATAAGGTTCTATCGAGCATACTCGTATTGTGTGATGGGCTGAAGCCCATTGTGAACAAATTGATTGGACATGATCAGTGGGCTTGAGCCGTGGTAAATCCACCATCGACCACATATTCACATTACGCCAAATCCTGGAAAAGACCAAAGAAAAGAAAATCGACATCAAACATCTATTCGGCGATTGTAATGTCTGATTTTGGTATCTCTGCAAGGCTCATTCATCTTTTCCAAATGACACTGACCGACACCACCAGCGCAGTGAACCTCTCCGCGCCATTTGATACCAAAAGAAATTTCAGACAAGGTGACTCCCTCTCTGGCAACTTATTTAACAAGAGTGTCATGAGGTTAGCATACGCTGATGATATTGACATAATTGGTACCGATTCGCGAGTAATAAGTGAGCATGCTCCAACTTGGAAAGGTATTCTTGTCGAGTGGGTTTCGTGGAGAACGAGGATAAAATGAACCACGGCGTTTTGGACAAAATGTGACTGTTGACAATTATTCGTCTGAGATTGTTAAGGATTTCGTTTACCTGGGATTCAGCATTTACACTAACAATAATGTCAGCCTTGAAATCTCTTGCCAACAGGTGTTACTACGGGGTCAGTAGGCAATTGAGAAGCAGAGCCCGCTGTCGACCGACGAAAATACCACTCTATAAATCCCTCATCCTACCCGTCCTTCCTGTATCGCGCTGAGACGTGGACATTGACCACCAATGATGAGAGGCTATTAAGAGCGTTCAAGAGGAAGATATGTCGTTAGACCTATGGTCCAATATGAGTGGAAACGGTGTATCGAATAAGATGGAACCAAGATCTGTATGAGCTGTGCACGCCGACACTGGCATAGTCAAGCGCATAAAAATCCATCGGCTTCGTTGGCTGGATTATGTTGAGCGAATAGAAGAAGGCGCTCCGCTCCGGCTACAAGAGTGTTATATTTGTGAAACAAGTCTTGATCTCCGTTGGAAAGACCAGGTGCAGGGAAACCTGACTGCAATTTATCAACTGGCGCCGGGCGCAGGTTTATTGAGACGGCCAAGATCGATCATCGGTTGTAGTACTTTCAGTACGAATTTCGATTCTGACTGCGAAAAAAATAGCAATGAAATGTTGCTATTTTATCAATTTTCACTGAATTTTACCAGAAATAGAAAGAATCTTAGCCATTTATAAATCTCCTCTTCAACAATTAAGAAAGTTAGAATGAGTACCTGTAGGTTAAATCGTTTTCATATCCCGGTGACACTTTTCTCCCTGCTCTCCACTGAGATCGTCAAAGGGTAACTAATAGGTTTCTGCTACTATTCCTGCTCTTTTTACCTTCTTTGAATCAATGTAATTTTGCTGTCTCGTAAATAAATGCCGATTTCTTACCTTCTTAATTCTGCCATAACTTACCAACTTAACTTTTCTTTACTTAACAGAACGGATATTGAAAGTGAATGCAACTCGACAGCGACAAATAACTCATCGTATCTGCAACAGACGCAGCCACTTAAGGACAACTCGAATATACGAATTATTAAAGTAAATTCGGAGCAACATACGCAACTGCCAGCTACAGAGAACGGTACGGTCGTATTAAAACATCATCAACAGCAGCAACAACACCAAGTAACAACAACATCAGCAACAGGAACGCCAAACAAAGCCAACGAACGCCCACTCAAGTGTTTGGAGACACTCGCACAAAAAGCTGGAATAACCTTTGACGAAAAGTACGATTTTGCCAGTCCACCACATACCGGTGTGCACAACAACATCGGTAGTAGTGGCAGTAGCAACTACAACAACAACAGCAACAGTGTCAACACATCAGGTGCAAGCTCGATAGTGAAAAATATTACAAAAACAACAACTACAACAACAACAACAGCAACCGGGGCAACAATTACTCAGAAAAGCTTCAAACTGGATAAATCTCAGAATCCCACTCAACAGGTGGCATCGTCAGCGGTGCCACTGCACCTATCCGCTGAGCAAATACAACAATTGCAGCAGTTGCAAATGCAACATGGTTCCCCCTTTACGACAATACAAGTTAAGCAAGAATTCCCTACACACACTGCCACCACCCATCAGTTGGGCGGACCGGGTGCTGGCGGAGAGCTAAAACATCCCGGCCTCATGGATCCCACACAAGGTCAACTGCAGCAGATGCAAATGCAGCTAACGGATGCAAATGGTGGCGGCCCGGGCAGTCCAGCAACGCAACAAACTCCCAGTAGTGCGGCTGCAGCTGTAGCTGCAATGCAGCAACATTCGACCACAATCAGCACTATGTCGCCGATGCAGCTGGCGACAACGGGTCAAATGCTCACCGACTGGGGGCAGGGTCGCACGGTGCAGCTGATGCCACAAAATGCTCTCAATTCGGCAGGTTTTCTATATCATCCGCAGATTGTCTCCGGTAATATTCTGCATTCGAGCTTGGGCCAGCAACCCATACAAGTAAAAATTCATATATCAAAATACTTATTCAAAATTAAATTATTAAACCTTTATCCTTCTTGAGGTTATTGCGGCTAGTAAACCTTACCAGGGTGGGGGACCACAAATGATCACCACAACCACGCAGAATGCGAAACAAATGATTGGCGGCAATGCAGGCTTCCCCAGCGGGACGTACGCAATGCAATCGAGTCAATCGCCGCAGGCATTGCTCTTCTCCCCCGTCAATGTGATTTCACAATCACCGCAACAACAAAACATATTGCAAACGATGGCTGCGGCAGCGGCGCAACAACAACAGCAGCAACAACAACAGCAGCAACAGCAACAGCAACAACAGCAACAAAACGCCAAGGTAACATGCGATGCACAGAAGAAGGTGGTGCAAAAAGTCACAACCACCACAAATACCGTACAATCAGCAACTGGCGCTGGAAGCGTAGCACAGCAACAGCAACAGCAATCAACACAGCAATGTGTACAAGTGTCGCAGGCGACCATGCCCACTGCCACACAGATCATCAGTCCGCTGCAGGGTGCCACTGGTGCACCACAACAAATGCAAATCACGGCGCCTTGGGTGCAAAGCGTTCCCTTCTGGCCGAATGGCCTGCAGCACCTAGCACAAAATCAAATAATTATACGTGGCACTCAACCGGACGGAACACCGGGAATGTTTATACAGCAGCAGCCTGCATCGCATCAGACCGCCATACAGACGCAGCAACCGAACCGTAAATATCCACATTCGAATTTGTGCGATTCGCAAATTCTCAATTTATTTTCGTACAATTTCAGAGATCACATTACAGTGCAATGTCACCCAAACGCCACAAAAGCCACGCAGTCACCTTGAGGCATTAACATCCAAGCAGCAGACGCAGGTACACCAGCAGCAGCAAGCTCAGCAACAGCAGCAGGTTGCTCAACAACAAGCGGTTGTGGCTGCAGCTGCTCAGCTACAGCAGCAGCAGCAGCAACAGCACCAACAACAACAGCAGGCAGTGACGCAGCAGCGTATACCTCAAATACTGCCACAGAATGGCGTACAAATTCGTCCGGCCAGTTCGGTGTCCACACAAACGGCACAGAATCAGAATCTTATCAAGCAAAAAATGCGTAGCAAGCAACAGCCAGTGCGGCCAGCATTGCCCGCCATGAAGACTGAGAACGGGCAGCAAAGTAAGGTGCAAACTTTAGGCGCCGTCACTGCTGCTGGACTGCAACAGCAGCTGAATGCCGCGGGGCAACCCACCATGCATCAGGTGGTCACATCGGCTGGCAACAAGTAAGTTTGGCAATTGAAGGGGAAAAAATCCATTTGCAGAAAATAATTAGCATAACAAACATTTTCATAAATTTCTCCTCCTCAGGATGGTAGTTATGAGCGCTGGCCCTCAAATAACCATACAGAATGGTCAGGCAGCGATACAGCAGGCCGCAACAACAACGCAAGTGGACAAGCAGCAGCAACAACAGCAGCAAATTCAATTGCAGCAAATGCAAAAGCAACAGCAACAAAATCAAAATCAAGTGTTGCTACAGCAACATTATTTGCAACAACAAATACAACAGTTCCAATTGCAACAACAGCAGCAACAACAACAGCAACAGCAGATACAACAACAGCAGACACAGCAAATTCAATTACAAGTGGCGCCGCAATTTATTACACAGCAGCAACAACAACAACAACAGCAACAGCAGCAACAACAACTACAAAATCAACTCATTCAACAACAGCAACAACAATTGCAACAGCAGCAACAACAACAACAGCAGCGCGAACAGCAGCAACAGCAACAAAACATCATACATCAAATAGTTGTGCAGCAATCACCTCAACAGCAGCAGCAGCAGCAACAGCAACAGTTGCAACAACAAATTACCGCGGTACCATTTTCTGTTTCCTCTTCAACTCCATCGGGAATTGCTTCCTCTAATGCAGCTGCTATGCAGCAGCAGCAGCAACAACAACAACAACAGCAGCAGCAGCAGCAACAACAGCAGCAGCAGCAACAACAACAGCAACAGCAGCAACAACAACAGCAGCAGCAGCAACAACAACAGCAGCAGCAGCAACAACAACAGCACGTGACGTATCAAACAAAAACAACGTCCATACCCACATCGACATCAGCTGTTACCATTTCGAATCAAGGTGGGCCACTGGTCACCAGCACCGTGGGAATTAGTCAGAATCAAGCTGCACAAATCCAGCAGCAGATTACAGCGGCAATTGCTGCTGCACAACAGCAGCAACAACAACAGCATCAGCAAATGGGGCCGCCCGCTTCACTTCCATCACTCCCAACCCAAGGACAAACAGCACCACCACAATCGTCGCCACAGCCTCCCTCCTCACCTTCGCAGAATCCCATACTGGCAATGGCGTCCATGATGAACGCTGCGAACGCTGCCGCCGCTAGCATTACCCAAAACACACATGCAACCAACACTGCCACAACTGCTGTAGCTATGTCGTCACCCATGGGCCCAAATACAGTTTGCACACCCTCTAAGACAGCAACTATAAGCGATTCATCGCCGCATATGAAGACGACGACGACTACATCCAACCATTATCCACCGATTACATCTACACCGCCATCAATCGCTACTGAAGCAAATCGTGTGGCATCCATTGCAGCGGCTGCAGCAGCAGCAGCAGCATCCACAAGCACTCTGGAGCACCACAAAGAGATACCTACAAAAGGTACAGCTGTGGCCATGCTTGTTGATGCTACAACACCGCCAAAGGCTTCGACGCCGCAACACCAACTGCAGGCAGAATCTTCCTCAGTTACAGCAACTACGAATGATACTACTGCTACTGCTACCACCGTTTCGAATCCATTGAATGGCAGTAGCGAGCAGCAGCAACAGCAACAGCCAGCTGTAACATCCATGGACACCACACCTCCACCGCCAGCCTCTCCAGCGAAGGCTGTGTCTACGACAACAACAGCAACAACTGTAACACAATCAACACATATTCAGTCACCAATTAAAATATCATCAGGTATAAAGTGCATCCTCATTTCTTTCGCTTTCATTTACCGAGATAATTAAATTTTTTCGTTTTTGGTCTCTCTGTTTTTCTTACAGTCGCTGGCAATCGAAACTCATTGGACTCTAGCAGCAAAACTTCAACTAATGTTGTTATCGAAAAGTCTTCACCGGTTGCATCATCGACAAATAATGATGATATCCTTACAATTAATAATGCTAGTATCAAAACAGCAACTACCAATACTCACACATTGACTGTGGCTACTAATGCTTCTGCTGCTCCCAAAACTACACCGGGTGCAACAACTGCTAAAGCAGATAAAGATTTGCCCAAGGCAATGATTAAACCCAACGTACTTACGCACGTCATCGACGGCTTTATCATTCAGGAGGCGAACGAACCATTCCCAGTAACACGTCAACGTTACACCGATAAGGATACCAGCGACGAGCCGTCAAGTAAGTATGCCATTGCGATTTATGCTATGCATTCGAAAAGCTGCTGAAGAGTTTATAATGTTCTGTATGTGGTACACAACTTTAGAGTAGATAGTTAGGTTAAGTTGTTTCCCCTCTTAAGTGCGGAGGAACCAATAGCGCTATACGTTTTTCTATACCACAAAATATATGTACCTTATATAATTGGTAGAGAGCATTGCGACCAAGCGACATTTAGTTAGGCCAATATCACTGAATACTACCAATAACGATTTTTACTCCAAGAATACGGTGTCCCAACTATCTGGTCTTATATGAATGGGTGCCTTGAAGAGCTCCAGCGTCTCCATTTATTACCGAAAAAAACGACTTATGTTGTCTTGTCCAATGTCTAGATTTTTCATGTGATCGAGCAAGGACCAGAAACCCAGGGACTTTAGTTAGAAATGTATTAGCGAGCGGTTCGCATTATGAAATCCGTTCTGGTTTCTTTCACATTGATTTCAAATGCTCACACTTTCAACCATTAGAGATAAAAACTAGCTTGATAGCTAGTGATCATATACGAGTATATTACTAACCTCGGTTAATAGGATTAGTCTTCATTATTTCATATTTACTAAATTATATTAATTGGTTTTGTTTTCGTCTTTTTCAGAGAAAAAACTCCTCCTGGACGAGTCTTCAGCAGCGAACAATGCAAATTTGCCGAGCAACAACAACACGCTTCCGTCCGACATGATCGCATGCGAACAGTGCGGCAAGCCGGAGCATAAATCGAAACTTAAAAAGAAACGTTTCTGTTCGCTGCAATGTGCGCGTCAAGCCAAGGCATCGATTGGTGAACAACAATCACCAATGGATACTGGCAGCAGCAGCAACACCAATGGTCTACCAGCAACAACAAACGATACAATGCACAAGCAGGCGGCAGGAGGCGCCAACACAGCAACCGATACATGCGGTGCTACTGCCTCTGGTGGTTCTGGTGCAGCTGTTAATGAATCATTTGGTACGCCAATGGTTGCACTAAATCACAATGGTAAAATTAGTGCTGATGAAGCAGCGGCAACATCTAGTGGCACTACGGCTGCCGCTACTACCAATGCCGGCACTAGTGAGCGTCCTGCTATGGCCGATTGGAGTGTAAATGAAGTGTGTGAATTTATTAAGAATCTGCCCGGTTGCTCGGATTACGTTGATGACTTCGAGCAGCAGGAAATCGATGGACAAGCGTTAATGCTGCTGAAGGAGAGTCATTTGGTGAATGCTATGAATATGAAATTGGGGCCAGCACTGAAAATTGTCGCTAAAGTCGATTCGATGAAGGAAGTAGCAGCGGCAGCCATTGCAGCTGCTGATGCTGCTGCTGTGGCGGAAAAAGAAGGACAGCAGCAACAATAAATTTCTGCAATTTAATATTTGTATATAGGAAAGATTCGTTTTTAGTATCTACTAAACATAAATTTATGCGTATATTTTTCTGAATAGCTAGCTCTAAGTCAGAAGTAATGAAAAGAACTTTTTACGTTTTGGAGTGTGAAGCAAGTGAAGATAAATGCTATGGCGGAATTTTCAGAATACTGTAACGTAAAGTTACCATCATCGTTCGTTCGTTCAGTTGAATTGGAATGCTTCTCTTTTTGGATTCGATTTCAAGTAATTTGTCTCCTCCAACAGTAAAATGATCAAAATCACTTTTAATTTTATTACAATGTAATAGAGTGAAATAGTGATTGTAGCTGCTACGGGCAGGCTGTTTGATATACTATTATTGCTTAATATATTTGTATGTATAGCTGTAATTGTAGTTTGTAGTTTGTAATTTCTAATTTCTAATTTTAATTATATTGTAATATGTTAAGTATATAAGGAACCACAACACTGCTAACACTAAACTTATTTCCACACTATTTGACCTTCTCTGGCTATAAGCTCGGCAATAATGTATTATACTGAAATATATATATATATACCACTACCACTAATGCAACAATATTTTTACTATAAATATTGGGTATAATTTGAAAATTAGTGATTTAAAAAAAAAATATACACAGCTTTATTTCTATACCAAATCGAATCGAATACATTATTCAAAGTAGTGTCCATCGGATGCTATGTCATTTTGCCATCTTTCAAATAGAAATCGTCCATATTTTGTAGCTATGAACGAATTAATCCAATTTTTGATACTTTCAATTGAATTAAAGCGTATTCCAGTAAGGGCATTCTGCATCGAAGGAATACGGCTTCCTATCCACTATTTTCTAAATAATTTTTAACCGGTCTAGCAACATGAGGTCACGCGGTCTCGTGCCGGGTCGCATATTCGGCCATTGCTGTCGTAATACCATAGTTTCACCAGGTTTTAGCAGCTCATAATAGATAACACCTTTCTGATCCCACCAAATGGAGAGCATTACTTTGGCACCAAATGCGTCGAAACCAGAATTCGCATGTTTTAATCGATGGGAGTATATTCACCGTAGCAATTTTTTTTTTTTTTTTTCGAAAAGCGAAACTTACCGCAAAAGCTGCGCAATTGTTTATTTGGAACGTATGAAAAGGTTATGTTGTTTACACTTTGGCAAATTGATCTATAATCAAAACAAAAGTTACATGACATAGTTACAAAAAAAGAAACTAGTTTACAGTATTGCCAGATGTGATTTAGTACAAGTTACACGCCATCATTTGTGATTCCCTCATTTTCAAGTTATACACCCAATATGTTCTTTCAATCAATTGATCAATTAATCATCTGTGAAAATATGGATTTGACACTTACGCTGAAGTGCAAGGTCCGAAATTTGTGGTTTAATTTTAATTGCATTCACTCACTGTTAAATGAACTAGCGATTAGTTATTAATTTTTCATTGCCGCTAATGTTCATTATTACATTAATTTTTATTATTATTTAACTTAAATTTTTATTTATTATTATGCACATGCTGCAGAAAAATAATTGGAACAACTAAATTAATTAATTATAAAATGTATGTATTTTGTAAGATTTGCAAATCGAACAGATAAATAAAAAATTGACTTTTAAATGATAAAATATTTATTCTAAGTAAAATATTTACAGAAAAATAGCTGAATCGCGTGCGAAACGCTAATAATTACACACAGTAATTCATAAAAATTCTAAACAAATGAGAGCGTGTATTTTTTACTTAATAAATTTAATACGTACATTCGTAAAATTCATAAAAATTAAATTTAAAAAATAAATTCACCGAAAAGTGTTTAAATGTTATGTAAAATGTGCATTTTGTTTTGTGAAAATGGCAAGGTTTTGAAATGTAAAACTCTTGAATACAGAAAAATCTTGCATTAGCAGTTCCGGCACATTAACGAGAACAATCGAGAAAGTTGTAGATTTATCTACCTGCGTTCAAGGTCAGCGAAACAATGTCACTTATAATCAATAAATAGTAAGTATAGAGAGCACTATTGCTCTCTATCGACTCTATCGCGACTATCATGTGCTATCGATTAAGGTTCGATTAATTTTAGTTTGCTTACTTACTTAACTGGCACTACAACCGATGATGCGCGCGCTGGCGCCAGTTGATGAGGCCCAGTGCAGTCAGGTTGCCCTGCACCTGGTCTTTCCAACGGAGATTAGGACATCCCCTGCTGCGTGTTCCTCCAACGTGGTTCGAATAAAACACCCTTCTAGCCGGAGCGCTTTCTCCCATTCGCTCAACATGGACCAGCCAGCGAAGCCGCTGGATTTTTATACGCTTGACTATGTCAGTGTCGGCGTGAAGCTCATACAGCTCATCGTTCCATCTTATTCGATACACGTCGTCCACGCATACTGGACCGTGTGATCTTACAGAGTATCTTCCTCTCGAACGCTCTTAACAGCCTCTCATCATTGATGGTCAATGTCCACGTCTCTGCGCCATACATTAGGACGGGAAGGATGAGGGACTTATAGAGCGTTATTTTCGTCGGTCGAGAGAGGGTTCTACTTCTCAATTGCCTACTGAGCCGGAGCCCGTAGTAACACCTGTTGGCAAGAGTTAGTCTCCGCTTGGTCTCAAGGCTGACATTATTGTTGGTGTTTATGCTGGATCCTAGATATACGAAATCCTTGACGACTTCAAAGGTATAGTTGTCAACAGTGACATTTTGTCCAAGACGCCGTGACTCTTTGTTTGTTGACACAAGGTATTTCGTTAAGGTAGACCCACTCGACGAGACTCCCTTTCCAGGTTGGAGAATGCTGCACTGACTGCTCGAGCGTTTTCGCCAATGATGTCAATATCATCAGCGTATGCTAGCAGCATGACACTCTTGTAGAAGATAGTGCCAGAGATGTCGATGTTCGCAGCTCGAATTATTTTCTCCAGCATAAGGTTAAAGAAGTCGCACGATAGGGAGTCACCTTGTCTAAAACCTCTTTTGGTATCAAATGGAGCGGAGAGGTCTGTCCCAATTTTCAGACATTGCGGCGTACAAGTGATCCCTAATCGTGCTGTCGAAGGCTAATCGATAAATAGATGATGGGTGTCGATCTGTTTTTCTCGGGCCTTTTCCAGGTTTTGGCGTAGTATCAATATCTGGTCGATGGTAGATTTACCAGGCCTGAAGCCACACTGATAAGGGCCCAATCAGTTTGCAGACGATGGGGCTTCAGTCTTTCGCACATTACGCTCGATACAATTTTAGTTTGCCTATTCCGAATCTCGACTACAGTCGACTCGAATCACTCAAGATTCGCAAGATGGCAATATACTTGGAACAACGTGTATCGAATAAGATGGCACTAACATAGTCAAGCGCATAAAAATCCAGCGGCTACTGTTTTATTCGAGCCACGGTGGAGGAACATGCAGAAGAGGACGTACTAATCTTCGGTGGAAAGCCCAGGTACTGGGAGACCTGTCAGCACTTGGCCTTACCAACTGGCGTCGGAGCGTGCATAAGTAGCAGAGGCGACTGGCGAAGTTTTATCGATCATCGGTTGTAGTGCCAACTATGGTAAATAAGTAAGTAAGATGGAAGCCTGCCGCTAAAATGTTCCTTATGGCAACATAACTATCAACTACCTCCATCTTATGTTCTACTATTATAATTTTTGTTGTTTTTTTTTATATAAAATTTTTCAAAAATTAACTAGTTTTGATATTTTTTTTTATAAGTTTGTAAATTTTTATATACTGGGTTTTTCAAAAGGGACGAAACAATTTTGTATTTAAATATAAAAGCCTCTTTTATTTATTTTTATTCAATCTGGGTATGTCAAAACTTGACTCAAGGTTTACATTTTTATCACGGTGATGTTCACGAACGAGCAACGTTTGGAAAAAATTGGAAAGTCACTATCGAACTTCTGAGTTGGTGGTCGTAACTTTAAGACCACACTCACTTATTCCAATTTTCCATAGTATTAATCGTACCACCAGACAGGCTATGCGTGGTATAGTGGGTATTTTCGAATAAACATATTTACTATTGAATATTCCTGTGCCAGTTAGACGTTGTCACGCACCGGTCGAAGTACCGAAACCATCGTAGCCGTAAGTGCTTCATTTCAAAATGAGCCAAATCAGTCCATTCCACGCCGTTCACGGGAATTGGGAATTTCTCAGCCCACATTGTTGCCAATTTTTGCGTAAAGATCTTGGTCGACACTCTTACAAGATCAAATTAACACAAGAAGTGAAGCTTCGCGATCATTTAAAGAATGGCTCTACGCTAAAGTTTACACAAAATCCTGAATTTCATCGAATTTCATGGAGCTCGGATTTGTTATTATGGGGTTGCGTTCAGTCGTTGGCCAACAACGATAGAGGAGGAGCTCAAGAACATATGAGCGATACCCAATTTCATACTTAAATGTAACATGAATTTCAGCCCGATATCTCAACTATTCTGTGTGCTCAATGAGAAACGTTAAAAATTCGACCAGTATTCGAGAGTACGCAGGGCTACTCTACAAATAAGCCTTTGTTGTTTTTTTTGTTTTTTTGTTTTGGAACTGCAGAAGAAGTCTTCAAAAATGCATCACTTAAGCATGTATTAAGTTCATTGTAAAGGGTGTTTATTTTTAGAAGTGTGGTTTTCAATCTGGCAATACTTTTTTCGGAATTGGTCTTTTTGACAGCTGTCACTTGATTTATGCTCACTTTGGTTTGCCATTTCAAGAATTGAAGTCGAACTACCGTCAAGCGCGTCGCACGCACGGTGAGTGGGCCCAAAACCAGATGGTCACCGATCCCGATTTTAACAAGAAAAATTTGTTCATCGATGAAGCTCACTTTTGGTTAAATGGGTACGTTAATAAGCAAAACGGTCGCATTTGAAGTGATGATAATCCACAAGCCATTGTAGAGACGCCGTTACATCCTCAAAAAGTCACTGTTTGGTGTGCTCTATGGGCAGAGGGAATCATTGGTCAATATTTCTTCAAAGATGAAGCCGGTCATAATGTTACAGTCAATGGGGAACGCTATAGAGCCATGATTAATGACATTTTCGTGCCTGAATTGTGAATTGGAGGATGTTGATGTGGACGACCTTTGGTTCCAACAAGACGGCGCTACATGTCATACAGAATACGAAACAATCAATTTATTGAAGGTACCTTTGGTGACCGCATTATCTCGCATCGTGGGCCTGTGGCGTGGCCTCCAAGATCGTGCGATTTAACACCGCTGGATTATTTTTTGTGGGGCAATGTGAAGTCGCTTGTCTACGCAGATAAACCCGAGACGATTGACGCCTTGGAAGAGAATATTCGGTGCGTTATTACTAACATACGGACCCAATTGCTGCAAAAAGTGGTCGAAAATTGGGCCTCTCGGCTGGAATTTATTCGAACCAGCCGCGGCGGCCACTTGCCCGAAATCGTTTTTAAAACATAATGGCAAATCCTTATCTTTATAATAAAGCTAAATTCTTGGCATTCTAAACATTAAATTATATGCGTTTTATTTCTTCTTGAAAACCACACTTCTAAAAATAAACACCCTGTATTATATCCTGTGGTACCTTTTTTATATTCTGTAAATCTTACCCGATTCATAAATAAATCTGAGTAGATGATGCGGTTTCATAGACCTCAGGTGGTCGTCTGGGCTGGGCAGTCACTGAGGAAGTGGTCTGCCGTCTCTTTAAATTGTACCTCCGAACCACAGGCAGCGCAGAAACCATTGGCTCCCTGACCTCTTTAAATATTTGGCCCAAGTGAAGTGGCCTGTGTACATGCCCAACAGCCGAGTGGAGCTTCTTTTGTGAGTGATATGGTTCAAAATGTTAGGTATCAAAAAAATGTTTATAATATTTGAAAATATTTTGGCTAAACACTAATTAAGTATATGCTGATTTATGAAGCAATGAAGCAGGATTGGTTTAAGTAGTCGGTAGTCCAATATTCGAGTGATTGAATTGGAGGATATTTATAGTAATTTTCAACTATTACACACTTATTTCCCGGTCGAAAACGTATTCGAATCAATACAAACCTGATAAGTTATTTACTACTTTTCTTTACATACCATAAATAAAAACTCGAATTTTAAGGCTATTGTGAAAATATTTCATTTATATCTTTATTATTATTATATTTTTAATATGATTTTATTAATTTAATATTAATAACTTACATACTCATTAATATTTTATATTTCTTAAAGTGAAACTTCCTCAGACGTGTCCAGAATGTAGTAGGTAAGAGTTATTCGTGTTGATTCGTAATGTCAAAATCAAAGTAAAGCAGTTTCTAACTGACAGTGGTGTCTTTGATATCCTGTATCAAATCATTTGATATCTTGTATCAAATCATTTGATATCTTGTATCAAATCATTTGATATCTTGTATCAAATCATTTGATATCTTGTATCAAATGCTGAAATGTTTTGAAAACTGCGCCACAGTTTGCGCCAGATAGCTGTGAGAGTTATAACTATAATTCTCCATATACACATTGGCGACGACGGCAGCTACACGACCACATCTGTCACATTTAGAAAAATCCACGTTCTTATAGAGACAACGCGATGATGATTTTGGCGGCGATACGACAACGTGACCACCGAGCACAATTGTGCTAAATCTATTTTTAATTTGACAAGCAACCAGCGGAAGAAGAGCAGAAAGAGAGAGAGCGAGTTTATAGAACTGTTTAAGTCTGTGCTGCTGCTGCTGCTGTCTCTTTGTGATCAAGTAGCTGACTGCTAGGCGACAGTTGAGGCCGACCGCAATTCGCAGTGATGCTGTGTTCGTGTAGCTGCTGCCGTCAACGTGTATGGAGTATAAGACCAAAGATACGAACGATATTGAATTATTTTTTTTTAATACTCTTTAAAGCTTAAAATACTTTTTTCGTTTTTTATTAAAAGTTTTAAACCTTTCTAGCATTTTATCCACCCACAAATGACTAACAACGTCAACTGAAGAAATTTCACCGCAATCGCATGTGTAATTTTACACACACACTGTTTGTTTGCTTTGAATTTTTTATACTTTTATTGATTCATTATAATATTTGAGAACTTCGTTTACGTAATTTAGAAGCAAGCATTTTCTCTACTGATTTTTGTTTCTTTTTGTTTGTTTATTTTTTATTTAATATAGCAAAAATTGAATAAAAATGTTTGGAATTTATTATTTTTCTATGGGTAAAATTGCAAAACCGAATTCATTTATTCATTGTCGTTGAATTGTGGATGTACTCGGTACACGAGTAGTCGCATTTTTAGACGAATGGACAAAAATGGTAATTGTGTTTATTATCGTTTGTGTTTGTTTTAAATAAAATTGACTACATTGTAATTGGTCAATCTCTGCGTCTTAAAATTAGTGTCTTCTTTTTTTTACGGGTATGTCAATTTTTGTTTCCTTTTATCAATTTTTAATTAAATTACAATTTTATTTAAATATTTCTCTTTATGTCTCACAATGTATTCATGGATGTATGCAAGTATGTAGTTGGTTTTTTTTAACAATTCGTATTTATTTTAATAAAGCAAACAATTTTCACAGCCTTTTCTTTACATTTCATGCAAAATCAATCAAACTTAACATTTTCATTTACATTTTGTTTTCTTTCCTTGTTTTACAATATTTATTATTTCTTTTAATTGTTCTGGTCCGACGTTAAGGGGATTCACACTCACATTGTTAATGATCTTGTAAATACGTATATGGTAGGGTCATCACCGCACTATTTTTGCACTACACTACATTTGCATATGCTAAACATTTTTGTTAATCAGTTTCCCAGTTCTGGAAGGTAACTCTATTTAGCATTCTTCCAGTAGCAAGCACGTGCTCAAGCTTTCTTAGGGCTGTGACATTTATAGCAGATTTGATATAATATATTGAGATACGAGTACCTAACTGGTATACCGAATTTGAGACTGAATTTCCATTTTACTTCAAAATGCTGATAAATTTTATGAAATTATGTAATAAGTGATGGCAAGATTTATGTAGCAATCAATGCGAAATAGAGTTTTACAAATAATTGCAAAAGGTTTCAGTATAAAAAGATATTGCATTGGCTCGGTCTGACTTGATCTGAAAAGTTTTACTAGTTTCAAAATTCTAATACAGGAAAAATTCAAACAAAATCTATGAATTGAAAAAATGTTATCATTCATTCGACAATTTAATTTTTGCAATTGTCTCCTTTGCAATTGTTTTTCCTCGATCTAGGCAAAGTACAGTACCGAATGGTGCAATGTACTGAGTGCTATGGAAAACCAGAATCTACGTTTTTCATTGAGGATCTGAAGAACTCCAAGTTTTACAATACTTTCAAGAATAAAGCAATCGGCTTTTTCGCATGGATATCAAGTAGGTTTTGATCTTCAAAAAACGTGATTTCATTGTAAATTTCGCAATGTCATTGTAGAAACAGTCCATTATACGCTTTCGTCTCAAGAGAATATTTAAGAAATGAGTTCCGTATACGCGAAACGTTTTGAAGCAGTCTTTCTTTGTTCCCATCCAAAAGGTCCCAAGATGTCCCACTTGAGTGCTTGTGGATGACGATTGGAGCCAATTAGAGTTCACAGACAAGTCCTCCTTTTGGATGACAAACACTATTAAGCGTGCTTGGTCCACTAAAGATGGTAAGATGCTCCAGCGATCAGTGAAACATCCAGGAAAGGTTCATGTTTGGGGATGCTTCACAAAACAAGAATTTGACAAATTAATCATGTTCACGAGGAATTTGGATGCCAACTTCATGACCACGATATACCGTCGTGGACTTCTGCCATCAACGGATATGTGGTTTGGGGCAGGAAGCCGAGATTGGGTTCTTCAAGAGGACAACGACCCAAAACATCGCAGACGATTGTGGAGCAGTTGGAAAGGGAAAAACGGCATAACTTCATTGGATTGGCCCTCACAGTCGCCAGATGCGAATCCGATCCAAAATGTTTGGGCTCTTATGAAGTTAAAACTACGTGGAAAAAAGATACGTTCAATAAATCATTTGAAACGGCTTCTTAGGGAAATATGGCGAAGTTTAACACGGTCATATGCTGAAAAATTAGTCGAGAATGGTGGCGACTGGACGCCATATTAATATATTTGCGCAATGAATAATTAATCATTTCAAGATGCTGTGGACTTTTTTTTAAGATACCTTAATTTTGTCAGTGACTTAAGCAGATTGCTTTCTTGTTGAAACTACGACAGAACAACGAATTAGAACTAACTAATTGATTTGCGCTACGGTGAGTTGATGATTTTTTGAAAGAGTACACTGCCCGGATTAGTGCCTTCGAAGACATATGTATATAGACGGCGGCTATGTCCAAATTTATAGTCGGTCAAAGGACACGATTGGGGTGTAATAGGAATCGATGGTAATAGGAATCGATGACAAGTTCTTCGCTATGGAAAGTTTAATAGTTTTTACTTTTATACCAACCCTCCACTTTCTGTGTGAACCTTTATTTTTAGGAGTTTTTGGTAAAAAAAAAATATGCTCATAAATCGTGTAAATGGCTTTCGTTGTCGAAAATGTACATCATAATAAGTTAAAGAAGGTGCCTATACATACAAATTACTTCCTGACACACTTACTTAACCCAAAATTTTTTCAGACATTTCTACCAAAAGCCCTCTGGGGTATGGGGTATTTGGGGTATGGAGAGGAGGTGGAGGCTTGGTGTAAAACCCAAAAATGTTTAGCTTTTCATATCGAACAACTTTTACTCAGGCATCAATGATGTAAGAAAGACTTCAGAATAAAAATTCAACTAAAATAGGGTTTTACACACCGATTTTAGAACAAACCAATTTTGAACCGAGCCATCCGCAGTTTGAGTTATATGAATCGATTTTGACTTTTTTTATTTTTTGCTTTGATAAAACCACAATAGTGCATAGTGTCATTA
This sequence comes from Palloptera scutellata, assembly GCA_958295655.1. NCBI lineage: Eukaryota > Metazoa > Arthropoda > Insecta > Diptera > Pallopteridae > Palloptera > Palloptera scutellata. The sequence continues at coordinate 111,237,306 of OY282449.1, read as the reverse complement.
TTACTCTTTACAGCACTCATTTTCTTTTATCTACAAGTACTCGTACACATTCTGTCAAAAACCCTGGTAAAGATAATTTAAAATGCCTTCTTAAAGGGATTGTAAAAGTTTTTTTTTTGTCGCTAAATTGGCATCACTGTCCTCTAACCTGACGGGAAGGTTAAGCGCTGTCTGCCATTTAGTTTGTTTACAGTGCTCGATTTTGTTAGTTAATCTCAAAGTGTGTTTTGCGATTCTTAGAAAGAATAAAAATATCAAACAAAGAATTTATCTCACACTTTGTATTGCAAATGGATTTTCGTGTGCCGAATATTTGAAAATGTTACAGAAGTCTTACAGTGAATTGTCTTTATCAAAAACATGAGCATATGAGTGCTACAGATTTGCCTCGCTCTGAACTCTCCCAGAATATTATCTGATCATTAGGTTACGTGTGAGAGAGCAAAATTCGTTGAAAAAGGTCAAGTTTTGGAAATAAAACTCATGGATTTTGCATCACGACAACGCACTATCTCACAAGGCTATCATTGTGAACGAATTTCTGGACAAAAACTCGACAAATATCATCGAACAACCACCGTATTCACCTAATATGGCTCAGGCTGACTTTTTTCTCTTTCCAAAACTCAAATTATCACTTCGAGGCACCCATTTTCAGTCGATAGAGGACATAAAATATAAATCGCGATGAGAATTGAAGTCGATTCAGGGAAATGCATTTGAAAAATTTTTTTCTGATAGGATTATTCGTTGGCAAAAGTATGTATATTATTTCGGAAGGGGCCTACTTCGGAAGCAATACAATAAATTTGAATGAATAATAAATATTTTGTGTTTTATTGACAGATTCCCGGTAAGTTTTTGACAGAATATATTACGTTTCCTATGCCTGAAAATTGCATTTCATCAAGTTAGTGTCTAAACTCCAAAAGTTTTAAAGCAAATTGAGGGAAAAGGGTCAGTTGTAACAAAAAGTAAGAGTAAATATGACTTTATGAATTCATTCGTTAGAACAAAACCATTCTGATTTAACACTGACACATTTATGTCCATAAATACCTACTAATAATTTCTGCCATTTCTGCAACGCCGATTTCTGTAGAAAGAGCATTTTCTACAAGAATCTTTATTCAAAATTAAATTTATCTTTCTTGTGGTCTAGCACCTATTTACTTACTTTTAATGGCACAACAGACCTTGGAGGGCCTAGGCCGAGCTTTTCGTGTGCGTTTTATATTTGTACATGAATGGAAGGGGCCTACAGTTTAATGCCGAATCCGAACGGCGAAGTGCAAAGCTTTTCATAGCAATTTTTACTCTTGTAGGTTTGCCATTGCTTGCCAAGAGGTGGTTGCCGCGTAGAAAAATAATTTTTTCTACTTTTTTTTTTTTTGATTTTGCCTGTGCCGAGACTCGAACCCCGGACACTCTGCGTAGCAGTCCAACACACAACCACTACGCCACAGCGGTCTAGCGCCTATTGTATCTACAAAATCACCTACAACTGTAAAGCGTGAATACCTTCATTATTTTTTCATACTTTTAGTGAAATAAAATTTTATTTGAAAAAAAAAATTGCCTAAAAGAATTATCGAGTTTGTTTTACATGTAGTATGTATAAAAAAAAAAAAAAAAAGAAATATAATATTTATTTTATAGACTTTTTTATCTTTTTATTTTACTAGTTTCACAATTTTTTATTTCGTAAAATAATCAATGCAGATTTATTTATGTACTCGTATGTAAAGTGAAGTGAAGGTACTTTGTTATTTTCTATGTTTGTATTTCCTATGTATATTAAGTAGAAGTTGTTGTGGTTTATTAATTGTTCAAGGTAGTAGTTATTATACTCGTACGATATTTGTTTATAAACTTTTTAAAATTGGCATGTCCATTTTATTTGATTTGATTTTCCATTTTTGTTATTTTAAGTTTACTAATGTTTTGTTTTCATAATTTCTTTGGTTTGCTTTTTTAACATACAATATTTTAGCTATTGTAGATGTAATTAATAATTTTTTTATAACATTCTTTCATATCAATTTGATATAACATTTTTAATCTGGTAACATTTTTTTTAATCACTTTTACTTTTTCGTACATTCAATAATAAATAATACAATTTGTTCTCTTTACTAACTGCTGTACATAATAATTTTCTTTCAGCTAATTTTGTTTTGATAATTTACAAAATAAAATAAAAATATTAAATACCTAAATTATTTTTATATCTTTTCTAAATCTGATTATTTTCTTAAAATGATTTAAAGATTTTTGAATTTCTTTTCTTTGTATTTTGTATTTTGCTTTTTGTTTTTGTTTTTTATGATTTAAGAGTTTGCTTTTTCACTACTTATCTTCGTTTTAGGTTGTTTTATTTTATTTTATTATATTTTTTTAATAATTCTTGAAGGCATTTTTTCGTTCTTCTATAATTACAAATGTTATACATGTTGGCTTTCTCTATTAATTTATTTTATTTGTATCGTCTTATGATTTTAATTGGAAATCTTATTAAATTTAAATATTATATTAATTTTATTTTCAGTTTTTCATACTATGTAATTGTAAGTTTTCTGTTCTACAATATCTTTGCCACCTTTCAGAAGGTTGTACTTACTTCTTCTTCTATTTTCTACATACTTTATCACTTTATCACTTTGCACTAAGAATTACTTTACTTATTAGATTCAGTAATTAATCATAATATGTGTGTGTGTGTGTGTGTGTGTGTGTGTGTGTGTGTGTGTGTGTAAGAATGTGTAAAAAAAATTCTTTTAGTAATACATACATATATACTTTATAATATTATATATGACCGTGAATATGTTCGTGTGTTTGTTCTGTTTGTAACTAGCACCAATTTAAATATACAATATTTTTTAAGTTTAAATTTTTTTGTGTTTTTGTCCATAATTTGTTGAACTGGATATGTGAATCTATAATTTACTAAATATACCAAAATTAGTGGGAAACTGGGAAAGAGTAGAGGAAAAGAGTATAGGAAAACAGCGCTGCCCAATAAAAAAAAAGTCCTTCCTCAAAAGACGAATACAGCAGAATTGCTTTTAAAGATACGGGGCATCAGATTAGATTAGAAGAGATTAGCAGGTGAGCTGGAAGGATATAGATCTTCCATAGTACTTAGTCTTTTGGACCATTGTACTTTTCCCAGGTAAAAGAAATTGAGAAGAATATAAGTTTATAAGTTGGGTGCAATTCTTTTCCATTTACACGCAGAATATTAGAGAAAGAGTTGAAGAAATCTTGTTGTAAGTAAGTAATTTGTGGCATTAAAATGAAGTGGCGTAAACTTGATTTCTACAGAAATTTAAGACAGTTCTTCTTGAATTGTTAGACAAAACAATATCAGTTTGATGTACAAAATAAGTTTCATATGAAAAACAAAATGGATCTGACTCGAGAGGGGTGTACTGAGCTTGTCTGAGTCTGTATTTTCGAAAGAGTTGAAGAAATCTTGTTGTAAGTAAGTAATTTGTGGCATTCAAATGAAGTGGCGTAAACTTGATTTCTAGAGAAATTTAAGACAGTTCTTCTTGAATTGTTAGACAAAACAATATCAGTTTAATCTACAAAGTAAGTTTCATATGAAAAACAAAATGGATCTGACTCGAGAGAGTACACCTCTCTGAGCTTGTCTGAGTCTGTATTTTCGAATTCTTGAAGTCGTGAAAGGCTTCGGAGAATTATTAAGATCGAAGAAATTAAGATTAATGTAAAGAAGATGAGAATCGAAGTGAATTATGCTGCAGAATCTGAATGTTTTGTAGGTGAATTTTGTCAAATAATTTTCATAATTTTAATATGAGTATCTGAATTAAAGTTACGCCTTCCATGGTTTGCTGTTTTTCCTTTCAAACTACATTCAGCGCCCTCCGCTGGAAATTAAAAAAAAAATTAAATTTGGGATTGTCGTTAACACTTAAAGGAACAATTAAAAGTTATTGAAGGGGAAAATTTCTGACCGAAACTTCATTTCTTTCTTCTTTCTTTCTTTTAATGGCACAACAACCCATTGAGGTGCTAGGCCGAGCTTTTCTCACATCCACTCATGTTGTGCGTGTTATATTTGTACATGAATGGAAGGGACCTACGGTTTATTAATTTTTACACTTTTAGAGGTGGTGCCGTGTAGAAAATTTGTTTTTTTTTCTACTTTTTGATTTTACCTGCGCTGAGATTTGAATCTGAAACTCTCTGTGTAGCAGGGCCACGCACTACCAACTACACCACAGCGACCGAAACTTCATTTAGCAATGTAAGAATATTTACTATTTAACTATTCGATATATGGGTAAAATAATTTGAATAAAAATAATTTAAGTCTAGTATTACAAATCTTATAGTATTGAAGTTTTATAGAGGAAATATGTAGATTTAGAGTTTCTTAGAATATGATAGTTTCACTTAACATTTCAGCACTAATTAAAACTTAACTAAAGGACATAAGTAGTAGTAAATTACTTAAAAACTAGTAACAAGGTAACCAAAAAACAATATTCACTCGATAACGATAGGACTAGTTTTTGAAAATGATACCTTTTATGTGCCTAGCTTTAAAAAGCATTAAGACTTTCTCAAAGAGATGGATGCGGTTTTACATAACTGCGATACTGTGATACAATTCAAGATAAGAGATTAAAATATTGGCATAATGAAACTCGTTATGAGGTACGAAGATTAGGTGTCAATTAGGTGTTAAAATTATTCAAAAAGCATCTTCTAAAATCTGAAGATATGACAAACATCAGTTTCAGATTCGAATTCAAAAAGGGGAAGGCTAAACTTTGTGTATATCGAACAGGGTACAAAGGTTGTTTCATATAAGCGAGATATTTGCGATAAATAGAGTTGAAAGCCAATTTTCAAACAGCGCGAATATAAAAACGAAAATATCAATTAGAGTCTCAGATTAGATTAGAGGCTTAGATCAAATATATGATGTATGATTTGATATGGCAGTATCGCAGTATTACCGCAGTATCATTAAATTCACTGTTTGTGCAAGCCTTTTTTATATCTATCATTCAATAATTAAAGAATAAACCTACTACAATATAATGTTTTCTAATATTTATGCAAGTATAAAAAAGTAGAGTATTTGAGCAAAATCGAATGCCCTCAAGACGAGCCCTCAAGTTCCCCCCTATGTTCGGAGACGAACTATACTTGGATACGACAAACGATATTGCCCGTCAGCCGCATACATAAAAAGTGCTCCTGAATGAATTGTGATTATGTGAGTGATAATGAAGGAGTTATCGATATACTACATAAGTTGAGGCTATATGTATGTAAATTGAGAACCTACTGTTATTTTTCAGTAAAATATTACAAGTATTACATAATATGTTTTTCTTATTTGTTAAAATTATTATCATTTTTTTTCTGTTTTCGTTTGTTTCTGGTTGGTTTTTAAAGTTTAAGAGTTACTGAATTGCATGTTTTTCATTACAATATTATCATAATAAGTTATTATATAGTAAATATGTTTTCTTTGAAATCAATTTGTTCTAGTCATTATTATTCATTGTAATAGATTTTCTATTGAAATGTAAAAAAAGATGTGCTAAATTCATTTAAATTTACGCATTACGAGTAATTAATGTTCGCATTTATGTAAGAGTACCTAAAATTAATTATTTGAATTTAATTCAATTGATTTCAACCTACATGTGTGAGACGACAGTGTTTCCTTGCAGTTATAAATTTAAAATGGTATTGCCGAAGAATGTTAGCACGATGGTTGAGACAGCAACTGGTGAAACGGTCACAGACGCTGTGCTATTGCCAGCTAGAATCTCAGCGCGCTTTCGCATGCGTTCCTTTAAAACAATCAAACACAGGTTAATGTTAAACAATCAAACCAATCAACGTATACAAACCTGATATAGATTGTCTTCACCCGGCGGATCTAAACATTCAAATTCGCAGCATCGTTCACCAACACGGAAATTTTTACAAAACTAAAGTAAATGAAATATAAATACATATTCAATAGATGCAAATATAAGTACTTAGTAGGGACATAAATACTGTTACAACATTGAACACACCCATTCCAATAGTAGAATTGAACATAACCTGTTATTACCACATGGTTTATGATAGTTAACCTCTATCGCGTTAATCTGTAATGGGAATTCCAAATTTTGTCAGCTTTCACCATGCAGTGATCAGATAATGAGAACCGTATCGCTGTTGTAGCTCTTTTTAAGTGTGTATTGAAAAAAGGCGACATTTTCACAACGCTCCGCCCACTCGGGATTAGTCGCATGTTCGTCTACCGGTGCATAAAACTGTTTGAAGAGACTGGAGATATCAAAGACCGCCATTGGTTCGGCCGTTCACGTACAGTTCGCACGCCGCAAATCATCAAAGCCGTCAAATCAAGAATTCAGCGAAATCCGCTCCGAAAACAGAAAATCATGGCCCGTGAGATGAATATCATGCAAAAGTCCATGAGTCGAATTATTAAAAAAAAACTTGGGACTTGGTGGCTTTAAACATTTGGACATTTGTTCCTGCAGCGGACATTTGTTTCCTGCAGCTTTGGAAAAAAATAGGGTAGAAAAATCCAAACGTCTTTTGGCGAAGCACGCTGAAGCATAACTTGGTCAGAAAAGTCTTGTTTACGAATGACAAAATTTTTACCGTGCATGAAAAATTTAACAAGCAAAATAATAGGGTGTATGCACGGTTATCTAAGGAAGTATTTGAACTGATCCCACGGGTCGAAAAGGGTCATCACCCAGTTTCAGTCATGGTTTGGTGGGGTGTCTCTTACGATGGGGTCACTCTGTGAACAAGGGGTCAAAACTTCGGCCAAAGTTTACCAAGAAACCGTTTTGGAAGCTGTTGTGAACCCACTTAACCATTCCTTGTTCTAAAACCAGCCGTGGACTTTCCACCAGGATTCTATGTCAGCCCATAAGGCTAAGACGACCGAGACCTGGCTTCAAAACAATTAGCCAGCTTTCATTTTCTCTGAAGAATGGCCGTCTGGCAGCCCTGATCTGAACCCACTGGATTAGAAATTATGAACTGTTTTAGAGAACATGGTTTGCCACAAAAGATACCCCAACATTGATGCTCTGAAGACTGCTTTGATTCGTGCTGTCATCACTTTTCCAATGCACGAGGTGCCTGCAGCTATTGACGATTGGCCAGTGCGACTTAGGGCGTGCGTGAAGGCCAAAGGCGAGCATTACGAATAAGTAATTGCTTTTTGTATACAATATACGTATATCAATAAATATATTTTAAAAAATTGGTCGATACAAATTTATTATTTTTAATTTTAGAACATCAAATGTGTGTAACAATATTTATGTCCCCACATATGTATGTTAGTGAGTGAGTATGTAGGTATGCATGACTGCATACTATGCAGAATGCCAAAAAAAAAGAATAAAAAATAAAAAATAAAAAAAACTTGCTCATAAAATTCAAAGTCAAGTTATGAAACCTACATAAGGTGGATCACAGTAAATTGCCTTGCACCATAACGGCTCCGAATGATAGCACACACAAAGGCTGCAAACTCCTGGCCCTGGAACGTACAACATGCCGTGATTGACGGAATTACCTTGAAAGTCAATGCAATCCTCCTCGAGGCACGCTATTCGGAAAAGGAAAAGAAGAGAATTCAGATGCCACATAAACAGAAACAAGAAAACGAAAAAAAAAAACATCGAAATGAATCGAAGTTTGAATTTTTGAATGCGCACATTAAAGGGTACAAAAACAAAAAACAAATATTTCTACAATTTCCTGGTTTTATTTTTAGAAATTTGTGTATTTAATTATTTTACTTTATAGTATAAAATGCCTGTCAAATTAGAATACAAAAAAATATGAAGATTAATTCTTATTAATCTGCGTTTTAGTTTAACCTAAACCTAACCTCCTCGTATGCATGCTAATCTATAAATTGTTATTTATTCTGGTTTGTAAGTGGTATAATGTCCAATAAAAGGTAGTTTGCTGGATCTGTTTCAGATCCCATAACATATTCTTATCTACGTTCATAACTACGAATGTATGCAAGCAAATTTTCGATTAGTTCTAATCAATTGATTACGTATTACTTCGTCAAAGTTGTATTAGTAGAGGAACCTGAAAATAATCATGTATGTAATTAATCGAACAAAAAATAGAGCGATTAATCGGTAAACCTGCTTCTAGATGAGAAGACATTGTCCTACCACCCAATTTCCCTGTGGCTAATTCGCTATGATTGATGGGATGTTCGATCGACGAACCCAAATTAGCGTTTACGGGCCTCAGTAATTTCTGGGTAGGTTCACACGTTTGGTGACAACCATTTCGTGTAGTTTAGGTATTTAGGTGGTCGCTGTGGTGTAGTGGTAGTGCGTTGGACTGCTACGCAGAGTGTCCGGGGTTCGAATCTCGGCACAGGCAAAATCAAAAAGTAGAAAAAAATAAATAATTTTTCTACACGACACCACCTCTTGGCAGGCAATGGCAAACCTACAAGAGTAAAACTTGCCTATGAAAAGCTTTTCACTTCGCCCTTCGGATTCGGCATTAAACTGTAGGTCCCCCTTCCATTCATGTACAAATATAACACGCACAAGATGAGTGGATGCGAAAAGTTTGGCCTAGGCCCTCCATGGGCTGTTGTGCCATTAAAAGTAAGTAAAGTAGGTATTTAAATAGATCATTAATGTTGGTTTTCGACAGCTTGCTAAGGTTGTCGAAGAGTGGTTTCGCTCCAATTCATCCACTTTTGCCAGAAATCCACTCTAAATCGCTATACTCAATTCGAAGAAATAATTATTGAAATGATCTGATTTCTGAAGTCTTTCAAAATTAGATACTATTCTACAAAATTTAATTCATTTGAAGTTACGAGAGAAGGCTCTCTATACTCTGTTTAAGAGGATTTACATCTTGCGGCATGCAATTTGTCGTAAGACAATGTCAGCTCGTCTAGAAGCAGATTAAGTTATAGACTAAGTACGGTAAGACTAAATTTTGAAGTTTACAAGCAGGAATTTTTTCTATTATTCCAAATTATAAAAATTTACATCATTCTTAAATATATGTAATACCATTAAATGAAATAAAGTCAACTTTAAATATAATAGCCCACTTTTTGACTTTTGTTCCTTTTTCAAAAATGTGTCAAAAGTTAACTACTTAGTATTAAATTTAGCAGTAGACTTTATTTTCTTTATTGATAGGTTATATTGAAGAAGAGTCTTTGATTAGATTAGTGATCGTTTCCAGTCGGAGGCCAATTGTGGTCCATTGTGACGTCGTTCTTGCAATGCAGGGCATCCACTAAGTTAATGTTGGATCTAATCGATTTCCTCTACATCACCGTAGCTTCTGCAGGAATTGTTGCCATTTTCAGAACATAGTTCCAATGGCACAGTGTACTGTGATCACTCCAGTCTTTAGGTGGATCGATGGTCTATTGAGGGTTAGACAAATCTTTGTTCGACTTCTGTTTAGCTCCGGTCATAACGACTGAGCTCATAGTGAAATTAGACTGGAATCCGTAAGGCTCTAGGAAGCGACGACGCCGAAAAATCACGAGAGAAGACGCAGTCTGTTAAAAGACTTAGAACAAACAGGGAAAACATGGCGTGCAGTGAAGGCACTAGCTAACAACCGAACATGCTTTGTAGAGGCCCTATGCATCGCTAGGTCTTAAATGGAACTGATAATGGTAACGATCGTGCTGTGTTTCTACAAGCGTGGTAGTCACAGATTCCACTAAATTATGAATCACGTATATAATTGTCCATCTGCCACGATAAGTTTCATTTTCCTCTTTTCTCAGACCCTTTTGGATGAATCGTTCCCTTCAATATCGCTATGTTCGGAAACCAAATCTAGTTTGATGCTATGGGCTCATATTACGTTCACAACTTTTCAATATTTTGATACCGCCTTTGATTTGAATTCATAGCTTTTGGCTGTCCACGAAGATTGTGATATCCGACGGAAGGAAATTGCAGTTCCGTATTGTTTACTAATCCGCGTCCTGTTAGGTGTTTCCGAACAGTGTAGGCGTATAATTTTGTATAGTTTTGTGTAGAGTTTTGGTGCTCAAGGATTTCGTATATCTAGGATCCAGCATAAACACCAACAATAATGTCAGCCTTGAGATCAAGCGGAGACTAACTCTTGCCAACAGGTGTTACTACGGGCTCAGTAGGCAATTGAGAAGTAGAGCCCTCTCGCGACTAATCCTTCCCGTCCTAATATATGGCGCAGAGATGTGGACATTGACCATAAATGATCAGAGGCTGTTAGGAGCGTTCGAGAGGAAGATACTCCGTAAGATCTACGGTCCAGTATGCGTGGACGACGTGTTTCGAATAAGATGGAACGATGAGCTGTATGAGCTGTACGCCGACACTGACATAGTCAAGCGTATAAAACTCCAGCAGCTTCGCTGGCTGGGTCATGTTGAGTGAATGGAAGAAAGCGCTCCGGCTAGAAGGGTGTTTTATTCGAACCACGGTGGAGGAACACGCAGAAGGGGACGTCCTAATCTCCGTTGGAAAGACCAGGTGCAGGGCAACCTGACTGCACTTGGCCTTATCCAACTGGCGCCAGCGCGCGCATAGCAGAAGTGACTGGCGAAGCTTTGTGGAGGCGGCCAAGAATGAAATAGTTGACCCTTTCTATAAATTACTGCTTTTATATCAAATTAAGTATATTGTAATTTTTAAAATTTCGCATTTTTGAGCTTATACCTGTGTAGAGCCGTGTGTTCTCATCTACTTATAATAAAGAGTTTTATGTTGATGGAAATATCTTTTGGATTGTTATTGAAGTTTAAGCATTTGAGTACTTAAATATGAACATAAGCCAAGTAAAATTATCTTCCCTTCTGCTTTAACTCATCTTTAAATGAATGTTAAACATGACTATACTTCACTAAATGGACTGCCTAGCCTTTCGTGCCCATGTTTCCTTTCTACTAACTCTTTGTTATTTAGTTCATTGGTCTCAAAATGTTCATTGGTCTTTCTTTTCCTTAATATTCTTTCAAAGAAGTTGTTTTCATCCAGTCTGTCTTACAAGAAATGTACATTTTTCGCTAGGGTTTCCAAAGCAACACGCGGACTTAGTCAAGCCTCTTTTAATGGCACAAAAGCTCATGAAGAGCCTAGGCCGAGCTTCTCGTATCCATTCATATTGTACGTGTTATATTTGAACACTAATGGAACCTACATTGGACCTACGGTTTTATGCTCAATCCGAACGCAGAAATGAAAAGCTTTTTCTTATGCAAATGTTACCCTTGGAGGCCTGTCAAGCAGTGCTGCGGTGTAGAAAATTGTTTTAACTCCTTTTTAATGTTTGCCTCTGCCGAGAATTTGAATTCCAGCAGGCAGGCCAGCGCACTACTAACTACGGCACGGCGACCCCCGTTAGTTAATTTGTATGATCCAGAATTTCAACATAAAATTTTAAAAGATATTTCTTCTCCTGATAGAAGTTATTAGTCAGATTATCTGGAATGCCAAGGAGGTAAAGAATTATGACTATGCCGTGTTGCTAATTGGATTAGTGTTAGAGCAATGAAAGAAGTGCAAAGTTAATTATTTATAAGAAGGTTCATTCTATATGTATTAGATATATTCAAGAGAGGGAATTACAAATGACTTAACTTGGTTCTAAAACCCCCCATAATACTAATTTTGAAAAAATGCAAATCAAATTCCACCCTAAAGTTAAGTCAATTCACAATCTTGTTTGTCTTGGGCAAATAGCAAGACAAAGCAAATAAAATGTATTTAAAAATCAAAGTGAAGCACACAGAAAACATGTTCTTTTTGAAAGATAAAACTTGTAAATACCACGCAAACTTCCGTTCTCACACACACGAAAGCTAGCAAAAATAGCTAGAAAAAATCAACCAAAACTTATTCAAGAGAACTGAAACCATTGGGAGAGAATTAAACTTGCGCATGTCCGGCAAATGTGTGGTAAAAAAGAGAAACCTCTCCGACTCGGAAATGGGAACATGAGAAGAGTGAAAAGAACCAACGACGTCACGTGGAGAATTTTTGGTTGCATGCATCCACACTAAATACAACGTGCTTTTGGATGGCAACCGACCGCCAGCAATAGCTGCTGTTGCGCTGAGAGGACGCGAAGGAAGGACCTGAGGCGAGTGGTGACAAAGGCGAGAACAAGATAAGTGAAAATGGTAAAGAAAGGGAGGCCGGAAAAATGCCGTGACATACACGGTGAAGGTAAAAGTTTATATACGTACATACATTACACCAGTACAAAGCAAAGAACGGATGTGAGCATTACCTCCTTCATTACGGGCGAATGGCGCTAGCTGATGTTGCTGTAGCGGCGTCTGTTAGTCGTCCGACAAATGTCGTGTTGCATGGAAGGCATCGTGCCATGTGCGACAGTTCGTCAGATTGCAGTTCTGCACATGCTTTGTGCTGCACATTTGCTTTCATCTGTTCGTGTGTAATTTGTAGGGCAGGATAGGTATGAGTATAATTGCTGTTGCTGTTGCTGATGTCGTCGTTTTCTTCTCATGCTTTCAAGCCTTTGAATAATTAATAACACTGGCATATGGACAACGTTGAAATTATGGGTGAGAGCATATAGAAGAGAAGAGTAAGGCAGCAAGGAATAGTGGTTGTTTGGTAGGTTGGTTGGTTGCCTAGTCAGTTGCCGTTGGAATAGGTAGGTTATTTTTGTTTTAGTTACTTAGATAGTCGAAGAAGTCGGTAAGGTTCCATTTGACATTATACATAAAGAAGAATTGGCACTCATTCTGGTGTTGTGGCGGTGAGTGTTTTGCTTTCGGGGTCAAAAGGGCGCGAGCTTCTCTCCGGTGAGATTTAAAAACACTCTGGTAGTCGTTTATCCATGACACAACACAAATTAAAAGCATGTGAGCCAGAAATAAATACATACGAGTACAAACAGTACATGAATACAATAGGCACCCGTATATACTTAAAAGAAAGATTTGCAAGAATATGTATGTATAGTTCATTATATGCTCTAGCAGGCTGCTACAGGCAACAGCAAGTAGGCAGCACTAGGTAGCAAAAGGTAGCACCAGATGAATGCTACATTGTATCATGCACTCATGCTCATGGTGTCACTGCTGTTGTTTTCCTTCAACAACATCTTTATGTCTATGCAATAGAATTGCTCAACAAAGAGTTACTTTCTTCTTGCCATTCTTTCGTTCGAATACTTATGGTAGTTGAAAAGTGAAGTGAGTGGGGCTGGGATTTGGGTTGCTCTTGATGATGTTCTGTTTTTACCACAAACGAGTGTTAATTGTGCACTTATCGGCTATTATGAGACCATAATTCTCTGACGACATGAGCAATACGTTAAATACGAGTGCACTTAACTATTGACCAGCCAACCCCACATAGAGAATCAACAAAAAACAACAACAACAACAACGACAACACTTGGCTTTGGCTGTAAGACTATACTTAGCAATGTAGCCAAGAGCCTACATTTCAAAATGTTGGTAGGTAGAAATAATATATTTAAAGTCATTTAAAAGTGTTTTATATGTTAAATAACTGCATGTATTTAAAGCTAGCCTATACACACACACATACATACATCCTTACGTACGTGGAAGTGTGTGTGCTTGTGGAAAATACTTTAAATGTGCATTTACATAATAAGATTGGATTGCTGAGTTTCAGCTTGCAACACTCAACGGTCATTCGTACTATAATTTATTTATGGCATTTTACCGATTTTGTCCTTCTTCTTGCAATTTTGCAACTGCAACTGCAACTGACAACCAGAATACAAATTTTAAATTATAAATGTTATTAAATGGCATGTGTTTTTGACTGCGGATAGAAGATACTCGTATAAATTAAGTAGAAGAGTTATGCTGTGGAGACTTGGGGAATTGTTAGCTTCAACTGATCAATTTTGAAGCACATGCTGCAATTGCCAAACATTGTCCAATTTCCAATTTTAGTATGACTGCCCTCTTATGGATTAGCGTTTAGCATGAAAGTTTGCTGAGCGCAATGTTTTTGGTGCATATTCTAATAGTTAGAGATATTGATATATTCAACAGTCAGGCTGCACTTAAGGCTCTTGAGAACGCGAGAATTACTTCAAAGATTGTCCAAGAGTGTAAGAGGAAACTTATCAACTGATCAGTCGCAAGACTGAATCAGCTCCATCTTATCTGGGTTCATGGGCACTGTGGAGTTCCTGGGAATGAGAAAGCCGACGAGTTGGCCAACTGTGGATCAAAGAACATGCCTTTGGGACCAGAGCCAAGAGTCGGGACCAGTTTGGCAGGTGCCATGCATTGGACAAAATCTTATGCTATGAGTATGATTTACATAAGAGACGCTGGACATCTGTAAAACGGCTAAGTGTTTTGTGATTTGTCCAAACAGGAAGGCAGCAGAATTCCTTCTTAAATTACGAAGGAAGGACCTTCGCCGGATGGTGGGACTAATCATCACAGGACATAATCCATGGGGCCAACATATGACCACCATCGGCATCACCGAGGACCCGACCTGCACATCTTGTCTGCAGGAGGTGGACAGCACAGAGAATTTCCACTGCACATGTCCCGCCTTTGCCAGAACGAGATGGCGCATTTTGAGTTTCGATGTCACAGGAATGGACAAAGTTCACTACTTCCCCTTCTGCGATCTTCTGAGATTTGTGAGAGGATCCGGAAAATTTGCGGAAGAGAACGTCTATAACCCCTTTTTCGACTTTTTCCCCTGTTTTTCTCTAACCCGTTACTTGCTGTCACCCTTTCTTCTTTTCCTAGGCCTTAAGTACAATGGGCTACATAGCCTGAGTGCTTGAGGAATTGTCCGGCATCGTAGGTCAGGTTCTCGGCCTTCTTCACATCCATCCATATATTCAACATATCGTTGAAGCTTTATTTTATTTTGTTTCTGTCGTTTTAAAGTTTAGTCCTCAGTCAGTGATATGTATGGAATCTTACAGGGTGTGGTAGATATTTGAGGACACTCACTCGTGTACCTGCCACTTCTCAGGAACAGGTTCCTATCATTTTTTTCTTTTCACATCATAAATGGAGATCAAAAAGCTGATTCAAGAAATGAAGCGATCATGAAAACTCCCAAAGAATTTTAAACAAGTTAAAATATACTGAAATGCCGAATATACTCTTTTATTGTGACGAAAAAAATGTTGACAACGACCAAAAAATAAACCGTCGAAATGATAGGTAGCTAATTTCGGATCCCCATATTATGAACACTATGTGTTCGGCAACTTTCATCGTTTTGGGAGCAGTGAGTATTGAAGGATACGCCATCCTTCTATACTTTTTTCCTCAAGGACTTCGCGTGAATGATGTTGCCTACATTGAGGTTTTGGAAACAGTTGTGAAACCCTGGATAGATGTCGTGCGTGGTGAGAAGCCATACGTTTTACAACAAGATTCTGCTCCTTTCTCATAAAGCCAAGACGACACAAGATTAGCTCGCCAGATCTTAATCTTTTGGACCTCTACGTATGGGGGGCCGTTGAATGCGTTACCAATAAACAACTCTTGATTTCCTAAGAGTAGCTATTACCAGATCCGTCACTAGGATATGGATGAGGATCATTTGATCCGGGTATGCAAACGTTTCCGGGAGAGAATTAAAGCTGTTATTGCCGCTAGAGGCGCTTTTATCGAATTATTGTATAGAATAAGTATCATTCATGAAAACTCCCAATTTTTGAATGTCGTACAATCGCTTGTGCACAAAGTTCGTCGAGAAGCTTCGCTGGGAAGCATTAATATACAATTAATACAAAGTTTTCCAAAAAGTATACAAATTTTTAATTTTAAAGTCAATATGTCCTCAAATATCCTGTACAAAACTAGTGGAGCGTTTGACAGTAAACGCTCCACTGACCTTGGCATTAACGAGGTGCTCACATTACTGCAGCACGCACAAATATTCCTGATTAAAAACAAACATAACTTTTTTAACTCGAACTATTTGAGGAATAACAGGCGTGGAAGGAGATAACATGTAGTTCCTTCCCACTTTATTAATTAAAGACGAGAGAATTCGAAAAACCAGTTTAGGCAGCAAAAGTTCTGCGAGCTCGTTTAGCGAGGAAATGACAAAGAAAAAGTAGTAGTTTTATATTGACAATAGGGCAAAGCTATAAAGTCTATGAAGTCTTGAATTGAAATGACTGATACAAGGAAAAGATGAGCTAATTATTTCATTAGATCCTGATCAGTAGTGAACAAAAATCTTATATGTAGCTAAAATAGCTAAAACTAGGAACAAATCTTTCAATTCGAGTTTCGAAAACACGAAACCAAATTGATTATTTTGTGAGCGATGGAAGGCATGCTTCTTGTTCATACTAGACGAACGCATGATAAGTGGTGCAAACATCAACTCAGACTACTATTTGGTTGCAGTCAAGGTCCGCACAGGTCTATGTGTAGTAAATCGCGTTCGGTATGTCGAAATGCTGGAGTTATAACGGACAGCTGAAACTTTTACCAATCGACTCGCACTCCTTCTATCGCAAAACACCCAACTTGATGATATACATAGATGCGCAGTGGACACTCACGACCAGGAGTCTCGGGATGCTACTGAAGCAAAAAACGCAGTATATAGAATCACCCGGCCATCAGTTGCAACACAAGCTGCTAAGGAGCGATACAGAGAGTTGAGGAGGAAAGGGAACTAGAAAGATGTGAGTTCGATGAAGACCAAGGCCTCAAGACGGAAATTTGATGATAGATGTTCAGGGCATTATGAGGTTACGGAGGGAATACATCTCGCAGCTACTTAATTGTGATGACAGCAAAAATCCTACTGCTGGGGAAACTGTTCCAGAAATCCTAATCGTTGACAGCATTGAAATGAAGTCGCCCGACTACGATAAGGTATTACCAGCCATTGCTAGGCTGAAAAAGAATAAGACCGCGGGTGTGGGGACGAAGAGTTTACAATCCACATGCACGTGCTCCTAAAGCATGCCCAGTAATTGGAACCTCAGCGTAACCTACTCAATCCTAAAGAAAACTGATCTCATAATCTGCCTCAACTACCGTTAAATAGGCCGTCTAAAGGTTCTATCGTGAGTATTGTTTGAAAGACTGAGTACCATCGTCAACAAACAAAGTGGACCTTTCCAGTGTAGCTTCAGTTCTGGTATAGTGGTATTAACGAAACTAGCTAATACTATGCACAGAATTCAAGCAAGAATATTTAAAGACAAATATATGATGACTTTTTCAGGAGAAGCATTCCAAATTGACCAATTTTTGACAGATTATAGACTTTAATATGTCTAACAATAAGGACATGAAGAAAATGTTCATCACTAAGTGAAACATGACGTGCATACTTATATAAAGGGGATAAAATTAACACTTAAATATTTTCATTAAGATTTTGATGACCTTACTATTGATTGGTACAAAAACGAGCCGGTCTAGTGATGAATACGCCAAATATGCTCTACCAACTGCCTCCAGATAGATCTACGTATTTTACCACAGCTTGAGAGATACTGAATGTTCTCCCCATGGGTTCAAAATGTTTAGCTTTAACCTAATGAGTTTTAAACTATATATGAACATATCGCTTGTTTGTTGCAGAACTGTCATAACTCAAAACTCTTAAATTCTGAGAAAAAGGCAATTCACCTGACATTCCCTACATTTGTTAGGGACAAATACTCATCTCAAATCCATATGTGATTTCTTTACACAAGATAAAGTACTTACTAAATATCAGTTTTTTCTGTAAACTTAACTCGAAACTTTTGTTTTGTGATTTATGACAGTCTTGCAGCAAACGAGCGACATATACTATAGATTATCCAAATTGGATACACCGTGGATATTGAAATGTTTTTATTGTTCTTAATTCTAAATTCAATTAAATAATTACCAGTTAATGTAATGCAAATGCCAAGCATTAGAAATAATGTCTTTTGCAATGGTTGCTGCATTGTTATTCCTTAATGCGTGTACGGCAGCGACAACGATATAACGGCAACGCCAACGACACAACGATGGCAGCGGCGATTAAAAAGTGCGTAAAGGGAATCGATATACGATGTACGAAGTATGTAAGAGCAAGTATGTATATGTAGAAAATGGATGAGCTACACGTACAACAATTGTAGTCAAGTTAAGGAACAAGAAAAAACGCGCACGTGTTGTGGCGCAGCGTGTGTTTGACCTGCGGCACTTAAAGTGAAATCACAGTAAATTTACTAAATTATATTCGTTATTTTGTGATATAAAGTAATCAAGACGATTAAATCTTGGCATATGATGGAGGCAACAACGACGATTTGTATCTCAATTGATGCTGTTGCTGTTGCTTCTGCTGCTGCTTTCGATACGAGGAGATGGAATAGTTATCAAACGCAGTGATTGTGTGTGTGTTATTGCTAATGCTCGAAATCTCGATGAGGTGCAAAGTGTCGTGCTTTTATTAGGACAAGACAACGAACACCAGAAAATAACAACAATAAATGAGGAATTTTACAATTTACTTCTGTTCTCGTCTAGTAAATAAATTTTTCAATTTACAATAAAATTGTTTTGTTGATGGCAACGAGAAGAGTTAAATTAAACAGCAATGATGTTGTTGTTGTTGTTCCTATGGTGGTTCTTGTTGCTGTTGCTATTCGTGTTTATGTTGTCTTTGGCAATGGCAGCATTTGTATTTTTTTCGGTCCGGCTACGCAAAAACAATTGAATGAGTTAGTATTTACAATGATTATTGTCTGTCTGCCAGTGCTGTCGCGATGCCGTCTTATGTGGTCGATGACGATGACGACGCGACGGCGAGATTTTGTATATTGCACTTTTTTTGTTTTTTTGGCAATGGTTCCCCTTCAACTTTGTGTCAGCGGCGCAAGTAAAACTTTCGTCGTATCTTATACGGGAAAAGTAGATGAAACAAGAAGAATAATAAAATGCAGGAAAAGGGCAAGGAGAAAGGACGAGGTTGAAGTCAGTGGGCGCTTGATGTTTCTGTCACAAATAAATATTTGTTTGATTCTTATTGATGGCTTATGTTGCTGCTGTTCCTTGCTTCCTTGCTGCTGCTTTAATTGCTGCTTTAGCAAGTATGTACTACTCTCTCTCTCTCTATTGCCCGCTTGCTCTAGCTCTATTACTCTAGTACCGTTATTAGTATGCACTAGCTAGGAACTGTCGTGCATTGCGGTCGTTTTTGATCTGACTTTATTAGTATTATTTTTTTTCCGATTTTACTTTATTCTTCTTTTTTTTGAATGCTGGTGCTGGTGCTGCTGCTGCTGCTGGTGTGGCTCCCTTTAAGCTGTAGAGTTGAGTAGCTGCGCGCTGATGATATGGAGTGAGCGCAATTTTTTTTTTCGTTTTCTTTCTGTTGGTTTTGAGATGCACACAGGACACGCGAGACACAATTCAAGGCAATAGAAATTAGAACATACGAGTGAAACTACTGGCTTTTATTGTATTTGTAAAAAAGTACTTGTGCTTTCAGTTCCTTCGCTCTGTTTCATGAGGCCTATTCAGAAGTAGGGACATACATACATACATACATACCTACATAAGTAGTATGAATTATTTTGGGAAAAAATTTCTGCTTGCGTACAATTATGGATTTTTGTTGCTCATTTCCGCTAAAAGTTTCAAGTACGCGAAAATAGCGAACGTCATGCAGTATGTACTCTTCTGTTTCTTCTTCTTCGTTTTCAGCAACAACATGCGTTTCTCACGGAAAAACTATTTACGTTTAATTGATTTTTAATATATGTGCAATTTATGTATTTTTTATTGTTAACAAAAATTTTTCTACACACACACGCGTGATTTACTGAATACGCGTAGTAATCATGCTCCTTTCGCTCTCAGTTTTACTTACGTCGTTTCCGCTTCCTACAATTTTATTGTAAATGTTTAAATTTTAATTAAATCTGTATTACTTTTTATCGTGAAGAAGAAAAACATAATTTAAGAAAATTGTTCCACTCCAAGTTAGTACATTGAAATCAAATATAAATATTTTCTATGATATTTTTTCTTTTTGTTGTTGTACTGCTGAGACACACACACATACAAACACACGCGTCCACACTTTTTTTTACCGCCGCAATGTGTCCTTTAAACGTCTAACTAAAACGAAGTTAAAATTGCAACTAACGTTCGTGCATGGTGAAAGAGCAGAAAAGAGCGAGCAAAATCGACAACAACAGCAATAATAAAGCCAACATCGGTAATTACTGCAACGAACATGTTGTAGTGCTGATGTTTGTCGCGTTTGTGAAGTTTAAGGCTGGTGGAGGGCGGGATGTTAATGTTATGGTGGTGACGTGCTTTGGTTCGATGCGTTTTCACTGTTACTTACTTTACCTCACTGCCTGTTCGCACGTTGTAATGGGAACAGTTTGAGAGATACTGTACAGTGAGTAAAGATGTCAGAAAGCTTAATTACAATAAAGCTTTGGAAACACAGTGTTGCATTTCAATATGTTCGAATAAACATAGTAACTTATACAGTGTATGAGCAATTTGAAATTATTTTTATGTATTTGTACGTTATATTTAGTGTACGGTAAATATTTTTCATATCTTTATCAAATTGCATAGTTATCATACGTCCTCGTGAGCTACTCTATTTTAGTAAAGATTGATTTTCTTTAAGAGTTTGGATTATGAAAATGAAAAAAAAAACTCTGAAATTTTTATTTGGATCGATAAATAATTATCTGCCATTTACTTTTTAAATATAATTTCACTTAATTGTTGCCCGCTGTTACGCTTGAAGTGGACCATTCTGAAGGTCCAATTTTGGCACATTTTTCACACATTTCGGCCGGAATCTCACCAATGACACGTTCAATGTTCGCTTGCAAAGCAGTAATCGTGTTTGGCTGGTCCCTATAGACAAGAGACTTAACATAGCTCCACAAAAAATAGTCTAACGGGGTCAAATTACACAATTTTGGTTGCCAATTGACTACACCAAAACGTGAGATTAACTGCTCACCAAATTCGCCTTTCAATTGATGCATGGTTTCGCGTGCAGTGTGGCATGTGGCACCGTTCTGTTGGAACCACATGTCGGCCAAGTCCAATTATGGCATTTTCGGCAAAAAAAAGCGTGTTACCATCGAACGGTATCTTTCTCCATTGACCATAACGTTGCGACCTTCATCATCTTTGAAGAAATTCGGCCCAATGTTGCCGCCTGCCCATAAACCGCAACAAACAGTGCATTTTTCGGGATGCCTTGGTAGCTGCTGAATTGCTTCTGGCTGGTCTTCACTCCAAATACGGCAATTCTGCTTATTCACGTATCCATTGAGTCTAAAATGAGCCTCGTCGCTAAATGGACGTAGCTTGCGAAACACTTTTGCCACAGCGCATGCATTTTTATAATAAATTTCAATAATTTGCAAACATTGTTCAGGATTAAGTCTATTCATTATGAAATGGCAAACCAAACTGAGCATAAATCAAGTAACTGCTGTCAAAAAGACCAACTCCGAAAAAAGTATTGCCAGAGTAAAAACCACACTTCTAAAAAAAAACACCGTTTATATGTATATAATATTTCTTAACACTTTTTAAATCAATTTATTCACACGTCGTCGTGAGCTAAACTCATGAAATGGTATTTGCAAGGGTTGTGCAAATAATGAAAAAGCTAATACCAATACGAATAATCAAAACCTAAATTTGCGAATGCGAATGAAAATAAATTTTCTTTTTAAAAAAGACAAAAAATTAAAGAAAGATGGAAATTACTTTGAAAAAAGGCTAATTTAATTTCAGTGATGCCACGGAAAAAATTATAATAAATATAAATTATATTACAAAAATTATTCACATAAAAAATTGCGAATGCGAAACCGATTGCGAATATTGCGGTTTATGCGAATTGTTCGTAAATTTGAATGGATATTATTCGCACAATCCCAGTAATTACCTCAAAAGACAGAAAACTTTTATATTTATTACTAAAAATAGCTTGGTTTGTTATTACAAGTTTTGAAGTGATAACATCTTTACTGGGGGTACTTGTATATTAAAAAATTCCCAGGTCACACTTTCCATTGAAATTTTCCAGTCGGTTTTTTTTTGCTGTTTTTTAAAGTGAATCTTCTTTAGCGAAGATCAATCCTTTTTCTAAAACGAATTGATTTCTTTGTGTCGGGGGCGATGTCACTATTTCTACTACTTGTCTATTACTAGTCCTACTACTATTTTCTACTACTATTTCTACTATTGTTCTACTACAATTTCCACTATTATTTGTACTATTTTTCTAATAATTTTTCTACTACTATTTTCCAGTACTCTTTTTTAATTTAAAGCACCCTTAAAACATGCTCAGCTTTTATTGAAAATACTAATGAAATGTGATCACGTTACGTAGCTTCGTGACGATTTTAATTAAGCTAGTTATATAAAATAAATTTACTGTTTGTGTATTTAAAAACTTTTATCTACCGCATATCATGAACTTTACTTTACTTTTAATGGCACAACAGCCCATGGAGGGCCTAGGCCGAGCTTTTCGCATCCACTCATGTTGTGCGTATTATATTTGCACATGAATGGAAGGGACCTACAGTTTAATGCCGAATCCGAACGGCGAAGTGAAAAGCTTTTCATAAAAAATTTTTACTTTTGTAGGTTTGCCATTGCCTGCCAAGAGGTGGTGCCGTGTAGAAAAATTATTTTTTTCTACTTTTTGATTTTGCCTGTGCCGAGATTCGAATCCCGGACACTCTGCGCAGCAGTCCAACGCTCTACCACTACGCTACAGCGACCACTACATATCATGAACACCTACCTCTTTAATGTAATTGTGTTGATATTGTATAGGGGAGAGGTTTGTAAGTTGCTGCGGCATGGTTTCACTATGTTCCACCGGTGGCAGCACGGTACCACCGACACAAAAGGTCCAGAAAAGAATGGCCGTTAACTTTAATAATGTCATTTGGCGCGAAAATGTGACGCATCACGGTCGTTCGGACGCGTGATATTCTTAACAAGTGAAAAATTAATGGTGAATGTTTTTTTTTTGGTCGTGGAAATGGTGAAAATTTTTAAAAAATTTGAAGGGTCCGTTTCGTTTTAAACGATCGCGATTTAATGGCGATTGGGCAAAAATCAATCAAATTACAAAATATACCATTTCCCCCTCATTTTTTGTAATTCTTCGCGACAATTGTTGTGCCAAATCACTATTTCATCAACTCTTAATCATTTAAAATGCACTTGGTCGTAAATTACAACGATTTTGAATGACTTTTTAAATTTTTTCTTGTTTTTCTTGGCTTTTTTGTGATTAATTAACTTAACGCAAATCACCAACAGAAGCAAAAGCTCGGCCACAACTACTAAAGAAGAAGCGGCAATCATCAAGTGAGGACAGTGATGAGTTTTGCATCGTTTGTATTGAGAAAATAAACACATTCTATTTTTGCCCAAATTGCGATTCCGGTGAAGACAGTGATTAATGAATTTTCCATTTGAATTTGTTTCTTTTTAAGTATTTTTTTGACCAAATAAATGGCAAATGCCTTTGGCTGCCCTTTAAATTCAATAAAATTGCATTAATTCAAAGAATTTGGTGTTTTTAACAGATATTTTTTACTATTTCAATGCTTTTTCCTGGTGCGGCCCGTGGACAAAATTTGAAAATGGCCATTTTGGGACATTTCGGTAAATGAGCTGTCACTTTTTTCTTTTGAGTCCAACCCAATTGGTATCTTCATCAAAATTATAGCTGCGACTTCCATGTTTTCCTATTCTACTCCGAGTTATCGGCCTCAGAAAAGTAAAGTGCGGCAACTTATAAACCCCTCCCCTACCGTTCAGTTGTTCGTTGCATTAATATGGACCATATGTTCATGAAAGCTGCTTTATATAATAATGATTTCATGCGCAGTATCACACGTTGCAAGCAACAACATGTTTCTCTATGTGAAAAGCGTTAAAGGATTTACAAATACTTTTTCGGCTACCCTTCCTCCCAATAATGTTCGGGAAGAGAGTTTCTTTATTCAATTTAAATTTCCAATCTTAATTTTAGTTGTGAATGGTTCCGAAGTAATTTTAATTAATTCAAAATTGGAAAAGTTATTTTTTCATACACAAATATGGTATATGGAATTCAATTAATCAATTTGTTTCTCATGGATTCATCCAGTTTAGGAATAGCATGACGTGGTATCAAGAACGTAGATAAGTTGAAAAGATCCAAGAAGACCTTATAGCGATCGCTGGAAAAATATTAATTTACATGCGTAAACATCTGCATTTTAAAGTACATACTTATATTCCATGTAGAAATGTGTTCTGCTCACCTTAAGGTTGAACGAAGATATTGATAGCCTGAAGAACCGCCAGTGCCAAGTTGCTGCGAACCAATCATGCGTTGCACCATGATCACGTGATTGTCTTAAACAAAAATCAATTAATCAAGTAAGTATTTGGTAATGCAAATACATAAATCTTAAGAGCTGACAAGAGTTGGCAGTCTGTATTTCATTTATGACTTACATCGCCACTTTGTAATGAGCGAATCAATATCCATCAGCAATGTCAACAATTGATGTGGCTGACTGAAGCGCGGCTCGTCACGATAGAATGTTATCATGATAGCGCCTTGCAAAGCCTTGTGACTGAAGCGCCTATCGCCACGTGACACCAATGCGTCATGCACTTCAGCATCGAAAATGCTGCGATAGACTTCGCGACGTTTCTCGATATCCATAAGGCGATAATTTTTGGCCGCTTCAACAGGTTCTGTCTATCGGAGAGATTTAACTAGAATCTATTAATAACAAAATATCATTGTTACTTGTTGTGCGATACTAACCATTGCTGCTTCGACTTGCTCCGCCAAGAATTTATCAACACTCTCCTGAAACTTGTGCCAGAAATTGAAACCATTCACTTCCAAGCCCGGCGTACGTTCTAACCATTTTTCTATCAATTCCAACAGTGATGGATCATTTTCAGAAGTTTCAATTGCATCGATTGCAATTGGATTACAGCCAAATGCCTCCGAGTATTTTTGATTATACTTAACGCGATGCTCTGATTTGACACCCAACTTATTTTCAATCAAACGAAATTGTAAACTTTGAAATCCGGACGCTGGTGCCAGATAATTGCGAAAGTCCATGAAATCCAATGGAGTCATCGTCTCAAGTATTGGTACTTGATCTACAAGCAACTGTGGTAGAAAATTTTTCAAATGAAATAAGCTTGGTAAAATTTCAAAATATAATATTTACATAACTGCTTAGGGAATATCGAAAAGTAATTGACTTACCTTAAGTATAAGGACAATGCGATTGAGACGTTTTAGAATTTCTAGAGTTTTAGTTTCTTCAATTGTCTCGTCGTTCAACATTTCACGTATTGAGTCCATCTCGAAAATGATTTGTTTAAACCAAAGTTCATAAGCTGAAAAATATATAGAGGGTAGGGAAAGGCATTATTACGTCATTGAATATGGTTTTTCTTTGTTAGTGTTTTTGTTCGTGATATGTACGTTGTGGATTACTACCACTTTTATTTTTTTATAATGCCCTCGTAAGGTTACATAAAAATAAGGAAGCTAACAAATGGGATTGGTGTGGAAAGCTCGGCCTAGGCCCCCCATGGTCTGTTGTGCCATTAAAAGTAAGTAAAGTAAGAAGAAAAAAATTGGATTATGAAATACTAATTTCAAAACAAAAGTTATTCTTGAAATTACATCTAAGTGTTGAACTCTTCATGAAGAAATATTGAAGTAACTTTCGACGACTGATGGGAAATTTTCGTCATTGTATAGGTCATCAAATTTTTAGGTTTCTTTGCCTCAGTTGATATTTTGTAGTGTATTAAGTATTAAGTATTAAAATATGGCTTCCCTTCATTTGTGTACAAAAAGTGCAACATGTTAGAAACGTGGCCCAGGCCCAACGAGCAATAATTTGATAACCAAATTCAAATTTTATATGAATGCAATATTATTTTTGGTTAACTTTAATCTTGGACACTGTATCGAGGTGGTATATTTCATCATTAATCATTTGATTATTTCTTAAAAACTAGAAATAAGTACTTAGATTAATCGCTCAGTATCGCACCACATGCACCGCAATAATTTAAATGTATGAAGTCCATATTCATAGTTCTTTTCTGCTGATCTACTTTAAATAGAACTAAGGGATAACATTACACTGTTCAAGTTCAACTTCTGGACAAAGATTATGATGCCTGATCTAACTTAATTTGAGCCCATTGAATTCAATGGCGCGTTTAATGCTTTGCTCACACTTTCACTTAATAGAGCAAAAAAAATTTTAAAAATTAACATACTCTTTTTGAAATGCCTCCCAATTTTATTTAACACTTTCCATAAAATTACCATAAAATATTATCAGTTAAACACGTTTGAGTTCAGTGAACCCTGGTTTATTGATTCAATAAAAAGGGAGACTTTAGCTCAGTTGACCGAGAAATTTTTAATACATTTCAAACTTAAAGAAGAAACTTTTGAGACGCAAATAGGCAGGGAACGCAATTAAGCAAATGCCAATTAACCGGGGATTACTGTATATAATGTGTAAGTACTAACCCTGATGTGTGATAATGAACAAATGCTCATCGTGTACCGATCGCTTATCCAACGTGGACAACATACGCTGTGAACTCAAAACCTTATCCAGCATTAGGTATTCACCATAGATCATGCCCACTTCAGTGCCAAGCGGTATGGCATTATCATCGTGTTCCGATCTATAAATGTGCATGTAAGTAGTAATCATTTATTAATAATAATCGACTATTGCTGATCGTTTCAGTCGGTTTGATTATGTTTTTTCTGTATCACTTTTGTAATCTTTAAAGACGTAGTAAATTGTAATTACGCACCCATTCCCCAAGTAGGGGCAGCTCATATTTTTCTTCTTTTTTATGCGTGGCACACTTAAACTGGTGAAAAATGTAGGTATCTAGGGTAGAATTTACTCCGATATGTTCTTATTTAATAATAAGTATATTATTTCTGTGTGCTGTGTTCTTCACGAAACGAGTAACAAACTAAAACTAAATCTTTCATTCTCTTCTCAGAATTCGAATTCTTCAGCTGCTTGATGCTGCTACAGTAGCTAGTGATGCTGTTGATTTTATTTTGATGTTGTCGGTGTCGAGTATCAGTTCTGCAAGATTGAGTTTTGTGAATGTGTTATCAGTTCGAATTCGTTTTGTTTCCATTTAGATTACGTCTAGTGTCTAGAGTCGAGACCTTTGCGGTATTGTGTTTTTAACTGTTTATTGTAATTGTTTGTTTGTTTTGTGTGAGAATAAAATAAATATTTTATTTTTTTTTAAATTTTATTTTACAATTTGTGCGGTACTTACATGTAGAGAGCTATTAATTGTGATCACGTGAATGAGAAGCTCGAATTGAGGAAAAATATAATGTATAACAGCTGCGTTTTATTCGCCACTGTCTCCTAAGTATTTATGTATTACTAGAAACGATAATTGTATGGGAGACAACAACAAAAGCTGCAGAGATAACGCGTTTAACTATAGCGGTTATGTATAGCATAAACACCAACAATAATGTCAGCCTTGAGATCAAGCGGAGACTAACTCTTGCCAACAGGTGTTACTACGGGCTCAGTAGGCAATTGAGAAGTAGAGCCCTCTCTCGACCGACGAAAATAACGCTCTATAAGTCCCTCATCCTTCCCGTCCTAATGTATGGCGCAGAGACGTGGACATTGACCATAAATGATAAGAGGCTGTTAGGAGCGTTCGAGAGGAAGATACTCCGTAAGATCTACGGTCTAGTATGCGTGGACGACGTGTATCGAATACGATGGAACGATGAGCTGTATGAGCTGTACGCCGACACTGACATAGTCAAGCGTATAAAAATCCAGCGGCTTCGCTGGCTGGCGGCCAAGACCGATTATCGGTTGTAGTGCCAGTTAAGTAACTAAGTTATGTATAGCTGGCATGTTGTTTAACATCCCTGATTTCTATGGTAACCCTACTATTAACGTTCAATAATGAAAGAAGAAGAAAAGTTTCTCAAAATGGTGATGATTAAGTGGCGAAACATCACCTCCTTCTGCCAGTGTTATTGAACTGTATCATTGTGAATGACAGGACAGCGGAAAAGAGATTAAACAACTTGATCATTCTATTCGCTCATGTTAAACTACTTGGTGAATAAAACGCAGCTAATATTAGTATATGTAAATATTGTAAAACAAGCTAGGTTGCATATATTTTCATATTAGTGTCAAAAACTTAAACACATTAAACACAGGCACCTCATTAATCATCTTAAATCGCATTGCGCTCCCACCAGGGAATCAATGTTGTTCAAGAATAGTTTAGAGAGAAATTCAGTACGAAAGAACAACATATTCTCTTTTAAAGTGTAGAGATCTATCTATCAGTGACTTGACATAAGCTACTATATCATATCTAAGTCTTCAAATTGAACAAATCCAGAAATTGCAAATACCATACTTCACAATTTGGCAATGCTTATCAAAAAAAAAACATTAAACTTAGATTAGAAATCCCTAACTAATCGATTTGCCACTTCTAATTGACCACGCTTATTTACGGCAGTTCTATGTACGAGTATGTATGAAAATCTAAAACCATTTCCTATGAAATTTAATAGTAGAAAATTAGAGATTTGTTTTGAACTTTGATGCTGGAAACTTTATGGTTTTGTCATCGCCTGCCAAGAGGTGTACTTATATACTTTCTTATAATTGCCATTCACTTCATAACAGGACAGGAATCGAACCCGAAATCTCACTGGTGAGAATATAGTGCGCTACTCACTGGAATATCGAAGTTACCCAAAAGATATTCGCAATATCAAAGAAATTATAAAAGCTATAAAAATGTTGTTTTTAGATGAAACAAGTAAAGTTCTAGTTTAAAGCAAACTATCAGATCGTTTTGAAGAGCTGTATGTACAGGGTTAGGCGATTGAACTGTTACCTATTTAAATGACCATATTTTTTTGTGTGAAACTATTTTGTATTGATTCAAATTACAAAAATGTGTGGAAATAATAAAAATTTTAGAATACATTCACTTTAGCTCGATGTGGCCACTTTTGCCTTGCCTATGACCTTCAAACGGTTAAAAAATGAGTTGCATGCTGCACGAATATGATCTTGCGGTATTTTGACCCATTCCCGTACAATGGCTTTCTTCAGAGCATCCATACTAGCATATTTTTTAGTCCTCACCGTGCTCTCCAAAATCTCTCCTTGCTCTCCAAAATGGCCCGGAAATAGTCCATCGGATTTGCATCTGGCGAATTTGAAAGCCATTGTGTGGACGAAATGAAGTGTGGAACAAGGTTTTTTTTAACCATTCTTGGTTCACACGCGCTTTATGAGACGGTACCGGTGCCGAGTCTTGTGGGAACGTCCATGGTGTACGACCGAAATGTTTGCGTGCCCACGGCTTTAAAGCAGCATCCAAAACATTTTCCCGATAATAAGTCGCATTGTCTTTGATACTCGATGGCTCGATGAAAGCGATTGGACCGCATCCATCGGCGGTCACAGCTGCCCATACCATGACTTGAGAGGTAACATTACTTCGGGTGGCCGTTCGTAGTTTCAAAGTTTCGTAATTGCGTTCAGTTAAGTAAACAGTTAAGTAAACTCTCATTTTGAGAGTTCATGAACTGCTCAATAGGGAAATTTTTTTCATCAGAGAACACAACGTTTGGAAATTCGCCACTTTCGTGCAAGCTTAACAACACCTTTGCTCTTTCGAGTCCAACTTTTTTTTGGTTTGGTGTAAGATCATGTGCCTTTTAGAACTTAAAAGGCTTTACCTTGAGCTCATTTTGGAATATACGTCGGATTCTTCGCTGGGATATTTTCAGTTCTTTGGCCATTTGATTACCACTACGACGTGGATATCATTCAAGTCGAGCCTTCCGTTTCCGAACCTTTTCAGGTGATGCTGCGGTTTTTTTTTGTCCACCACTATAGCGTTTGTATCATTATAACGATTTATGGTGCGATACATGAACATTTTATTCACTTTGAGATGTCTAAGCTCACGAACAATAGCTGGTTGAGATTTTCTTTTTCCATTTCGAATAACTTTTGTTCTATAAAACTTAGACGTAAATGCTTGTGGCAGCTTGTAAACAATATAAACAGCTGTCATTGGTATGAATTTGACATAGTTGGCAATATCGCGTTGCAAGGTATACCGGTGTAAGTGGGTAACACTTCAATCGTCTAACCCGTATTATGGTCTTATCTTTCTTGGGTTGTAACTTGCCCTTATCAAAGGAAACCAGAAACCAGAATACTTGAAGTAGAAGAAACAAAACTGAGATGGTTTGATGAGTAATGGAGGTACGAAACTGAAGACTAAAGCTGTAAAAGTGAAAGATGCAAGCACAGCCATACCCCTGGGGGTAGGTGTGTGGTTTAAGACTAACCCTCTCTCTCCTAGGATATACCTACAAACTTATCACAATTTATTAATAATGTTAGTAAAGTATAATTTATTGTGTACTAAAGCTATTCTATGGCATTGGGCACGCCCGTCTAGCTGGAAGGCCATAGTAGCGGAAGCATCAAGCTATATAACATAAACGATCAAGCTATAAGGTTGTGGTTATATTTAAATTTTACTCGGCGAACACCATGCAATTGTTGTTGCCCGAACACGAAAAAAGAGCTTTTACTCACTCTCACAGCGAACACGATATTCTGGGTGAAATGATAATTGCACTCTCCATATTGATAAAATCGTTTAAAGTTTTTCGGTATACCATTTAGTGTTTTCGTTGCGAACAAAATAGTATTGAAAAAAACCTGAATTTTGGTTGCTGCATAAGTATTAACATAACATAGTTTATCTTCAATATTTTAAATTACATTGTTTTTGTTCGAAAAATTAAGTTTCAGCTTGTACTGATTTCTTTACACAGTTTATGGGAATGACAGTTGACGCTTGAGTAAGCTGAATTTTTGAGTCAACCCACAATGGGGGGAAAAAAAACTCTAAGGTCATGGTTATATTTAGATTTTGCTCGGCGAACACCATGCAATTGTTGTTGCCCGAACACGAAGAAAGAGCTTTGACTCACTCTCACAGCGAACACAATATGCTGGGTGAAATGTACACCGAGCACGCCGAGTATTCAGGGTGTCAATGAGTTATTCTACAAAAAAAAAAAAGAACAAAAATGTATGTAAAAATGAAGGATAACATGCAAACCTGTACATCATTATTGTCATATGCAGAAAAGCGAAGTTGCGAATTTTTTTTAGTTTTTAAAAGTGAATATTAAATATATTATTCATAAAACTATTGAAAAAAAATCATATTATTTGCATAATTTTTCAATTATATTATTAATTTCACTCTCCATATTGATAAAATCGTTTTAAGTTTTTTGGTATACCATTTAGCGTTGCGACAATATAGTATTACAAAAAAAAAACTGAATTTCGACAAAAAGCAACTCTGTAACGAACTCGAATGTAACCACTACACCGAGCACGAGAGTAAAATATGATGTGTTCGTCGAACAGTGAACACCAGTATAACCAGCACCTAACAGATATTCTCATGGAAACGCCACTGCCAATATGCCTTTATTCAGCTAATTTGTCTTTAGTCAACAGAAAGTAGTAAAATTGCCTAATGCGAAAGCTTTTACTCAGCAATCCACTGAAAAAAGGGAGTAGCTTTGGTGTATGGACTCTATTCAGGATATTATCAGAAGTGCGCTTAGAATTCATGGCTGACAATCTAAAGGTAGAGCGTTCGGTTAAAAAAAGCTTCTATATATCCTTAGATGATAAGGAAATAAAAAAAAATAAATTATGCGAAGTGAGCAAAAACTGTAGCATATACATTTGACATTGTTGCTTTTGACAAACTACATAACTACGGAATGAACAAGTGTGCCCTGGAAAAAAAGATACCCTAGGCCCTCCTAATCGATCAAAAAACAAAATTGGTTATATATAATTGGTTATATAAAACAAAATTATTTATATAATTACTTACTTAGCTGGCGCTACAACCGATGATCGGTCTTGGCCGCCTCCACAAAGCTCCGCCAGTCACTTCTGCTATGCGCGCGCTGGCGCCAGTTGATAAGGCCAAGTGCAGTCAGGTTGCCCTGCACCTGGTCTTTCCAACGGTGATTAGGACGTCCCCTTCTGCGTGTTCCTCCACCGTGGTTCGAATAAAACAGCCTTCTAGCCGGAGCGCTTTATTCCATTCGCTCAACATGACCCAGCCAGCGAAGCCGCTGGAGTTTTATACGCTTGACTATGTCAGTGTCGGCGTACAGCTCATACAGCTCATCGTTCCATCTTATTCGATACACGTCGTCCACGCTTACTGGACCGTGTCATCTTACGGAGTATCTTCCTCTCAAACGCTCCTAACAGCCTCTCATCATTGATGGTCAATGTCCACGTCTCTGCTCCATACATTAGGACGGGAAGGATGAGGGACTTATAGAGCGTTATTTTCGTCGGTCGAGAGAGGGCTCTACTTCTCAATTGCCTACTGAGCCCGTAGTAACACCTGTTGGCAACAGTTAGTCTCCGCTTGATCTCAAGGCTGACATTATTGTTGGTGTTTATGCTGGATCCTAGATAAACGAAATCCTTGACGACTTCAAAAGTGTAGTTGTCAACAGTGACATTTTGTCCAAGACGCCGTGACTCTTTGTTTGTTGACACACGGTATTTCGTTTTGTCCTCGTTCACCACTAGACCCACACGACGAGACTCCCTTTCCAGGTTGGAGAATGCTGCACTGACTGCTCGAGCGTTTTTGCCAATGATGTCAATATCATCAGCGTATGCTAGCAGCATGACCCTCTTGTAGAAGATAGTGCCAGAGATGTCGATGTTCGCAGCTCGAATTATTTTCTCCAGCATAAGGTTAAAGAAGTCGCACGATAGGGAGTCATCTTGTCTGAAACCTCTTTTGGTATCAAATGGTCCGGAGAGGTCTGTCCCAATTTTCACTGCGCTGGTGGTGTTGGTCAGTGTCATTTTGCAAAGACGAATGAGCTTTGCAGGGATACCAAAATCAGACATTGCGGCGTACAAGTGATCCCTAATCGTGCTGTCGACTGTCGAAGGCGGCTTTATAATCGACAAATAGATGATGGGTGTCGATGTGTTTTTCTCGGGTCTTTTCCAGGATTTGGCGTAGTGTGAATATCTGGTCGATCCAGGCCTGAAGCCACACTGATAAGGTCCAATCAGTTTGTTGACGATGGGCTTCAGTCTTTCGCACAGTATGCTCGATAGAACCTTATATGCAATATTAAGAAGGCTTATCCCACGGTAGTTGGCGCAGATCGTGGAATCACCTTTCTTATGGATTGGGCAGAGTACGCTGAGATTCCAATCACTTGGCATGCTTTCATCTGACCATATTCTGCATAGAAGCTCATGCATGCGTTTTTTGAGCTCTTCGCCTCCGGTCTTAAACAACTCAGCAGGCAGTAAGTAATTTAAAATTCTTCAAAATTGCGCCATCTCAAAGTCAACATGTTTTTCTAGTGTTCAATTAGGATATTTTCCTCTATGCTCTTTTTACTCTTTCCCGACTATGCTGGAAATCAATGCTGTTAGAATGCATTCGAATTCTAGTGACTGGACCATAATGAAATATTTCGCCAAATCAGCATGTGCAAAGCAAAATCGGTAATGTAAATATTTTACGAGTCATTTGCCTCAGTCATATTTATTATATTTATTAATAAATAATATACAGTTTAAATTCAATATTATAATATTAATATACTAATTTTTTGTTGTATTTTTCAATATTTTTTTTTTTTATTTCATGTTCAAACAAAAATAAATTATCCAACACAAATTTTGGTTACTACGAGTATGTTGGATTAAAATTTGTATACAGACATATACTTATACTATATATATATAAGTATATATTTGAATGTATATATATATATACATACATATATACTATATATTAATAGTAATTTAGTATCCTCAATGAAGATTTCTGGTTTCTTCTGCGTTATATATTTCATTTCATTTTCATCAAAAAATTACCTTATTCGTTATAAATAAAATTTTTCAAATTTAAATCAGATTTCTTTTGTCTTTTTGTTGATGAAAGAGTTGCACAATTTTCCGTTTACTAAATATGTTTTACTATGCATATACTTTATATATTACCATATATTATGTATGTATGTATGTAATGTATTCATGTATATAAATAAGTAAATTGAGTAATTTATATATGCTTGTTCTTGTTTCTTCATTTCATATACATATGGTAACTGAGTTTCCATACTAAGTATTTACCATATTACATATTTATTTATACGAGATATATTCTAAATAGTATATGTAGTAAGTTATATCGTTTTGTGTTGTTGAAATTGTTGTATTTATTTTGTTTAATTTTTAATTTTTTTTAAACTATATTTATATAATTTTGTTTTCAATTAAAATATAGTTTTATTTATTCATCGTCATTTTAGATTTAAGTACATGCTAAACAAACACAGACAAACTGACATAGAAAGAATTTGATCCATTTATAATTTTACTTTTAAAATGTTTATTTCTTGATGTTTTCTTTTACGAGTATGTATGTATGTATGTATCAACTAAGAGTAAGTAAAATAATTCTTAATTTTTAATTACTTATACTCTGAATTTGAGGGTTCGTTTTTCTGCAAAATTTGATTCTTTCGTCATTTTCTTATTTTTTATTATTATTATTTATTTTTTTTTTTTTATTATTTTCTTTTTCTTTTTCTTCTTTTCTTCTTCTCTTCTTCTTCAAATGAATTTACTTAAAATGTTTTGCTTAATATTATGAATACATATAAATAATTTTTAATGAATACACTTAAATATGTTTCTTTTTTTGCTGTTTACATTTTACTCTAATTATTATAAATAAATTATTTAAAATATATATATTAATTATATATGTATATTATATATTGTAATCGAATGCAAAAGCAATACAACAACAATAACAGCTCTTTGGTCTTAAAGCGCCATTTGTGTTCTATGGCAGGAAGCAGAAAAATGAGGACAGCTTTGAAATTTGAAGAACTTTTCCAATAGCCATTTACTCTGAGGAGAATCTGAGGAGAATGAAAACAGAACTTAAATTGCCCCATATTTCCTTCCAAATATTTATGGACACACTTTGGTTGAAAATACTATACATTTAACGCTACTATGCGATCCAGCTGTGATTTTATTATTTCTATTATCTCCGTTTTGTGGTCGCTGTGTCGTAGTGGTTATGCGTTGGACTGTGTTTGGGGTTCGAATCTTAGCACAGGCAAAATCAAAAAGTAGAAAAAAACACACGGCAGCACCTCTTGGCAGGCAATGGCAAACCTACTAGAGTAAAAATTGCCCATGAAAAGCTTTTCACTTCGTCGTTTGGATTCGGCATAAAACTGTAGGCCCTTCCTTTCATGTACAAAAATAACACGTACGACATGAGTGGATGCGAAAAGCTCGGCCTTTAAATGAAAAAGAATTATCTCTGTTTACTGCTGTTGTAATTGCTATTGCTGCTGTTACGAGACCGACAACTTTGGCACCTGTCATTTATAAAATATTTTCATTACACTTAAATTACATAATACACAATTTCGAGATACTGAGAGAGAGAGATAAATAGACTTCTAACAACAACAAAAATAAAATAGAAATTTAAATTTAATACAATCCATTGATAGAGGCAAGGACCCAGACAAAATTAAGCTATGCTTTTAGACAGCAGGCGAATCGAGTAACAATATTCATAATTCTTTCGATATTTTACTAAATAATAATCATACTCACAATTGTTTATGACAATTATACAATTTTGTAGTTTAATTAAGCTAAATAAATTTAACAAATCCTGTAAATCCTTTGATTGGTAATTCAATTCTTTCTAGCAAAAAACAATAAATTACTTAGTTTTGGAATATAAAATTACTATTTTTGAGCAAACTTTTTGATATCATTTCTCCTACAACTGCAAAACTACATAATTTTTTAGAAATGCTTTTTTAATAAATGTGTATTAAATGTCAATGACCCTTGGATTACCATAGTTCATTCAGTTCACTTATTATTTACACAATATATTATTATACTTATTTGGGAGAAAACACATTACACAACAAAAACTTTTGTGATTAGAAAACTGATCGATTAGTTAATTTTTAATTGCGAAAAGTACAAATTATAAGCATGCTGCACGTGAACTTTATGGCGACTTAGAATCAATGTTTAATTGTGAGGGTTATCTCTGAGAAGTTTGGGTAATTACAAATGTGGTTCAGATATTTTAGAAGAGTTGTTCATTTCATAAATGCTAAAAAGATTTCCGTAATCGTTTCTTCTAAAACTAATATAAAATGGTGGAAAGTAATTTTTTCGCTGAGTATCGAATCCAGCATAGATCACAAACGCCAATGCGCCCATGTTGTAACCTACATCAATGATAGTATTTCTTTCTGGACAATGATTTCTGTGGAATACGCAGACTAAAACTCTTTTTCTGAAAAAATGCGTTCCCATTTGGTAGCTTGTTTTATTGAACTACTAAATTTTTTTTTTTTTTTTTTTTTTTTTTTTAAAATGTAATCTAACCTAACCTGAAAATTTCTACAGGACATTGGTATCACTTTTATTACAGAAAATTGTCTTGATCATATTTGTCACACCAAAATGATAGTCTTTCAAAATTGAATCCAAAGAATGGTATAAAATGCCGGCTATTCTCAATTTTATCTAATGAGATGTATCATTTAGGGAACGGATGAAGAAATGGGTGGAAACCGTGTTAATTCGTTTAAAGAATTTATAGAAAATCACGAGTAAGATTGCTTCCTGTAACAAGGTAAACCATTGTTTCAGACTTTTTCCGTAAGCAAATTTATAGTTTCCAAACCCTAATCTAGCAGATTGGAGGTTGCCAGATTTGGTGAGTTCAAAGCAGCCACCAGTTAAAACGGAAACTTAGTAATGTGTAAAAGGAAAGCAATTTGCTTAGGGTTCAGGCTGTAAGAGAATATTTTTAAATAATGTCACAACTAGAATATGCTAAGTACATGTGCGTTTGCCATGAATGACGTTTCAAAAACATTTATCTAATACATACATAATGATTATTAATTAAATATTTAATTAAACATATTCACATTCACGTGCTAATGTTAGTGTTTACTTAAATTCTCACAATTCTCACGTTGGAAGCTACTTATACTTTCCTTATAATTTTTTGTTTTCTTTTTCTTTTCTATATACTTTGTATTCATTTGTTTTGTTATACCTATTAGTTAGTAAACTCTTTCGCATAAATTCCTTTAATTCCTTTGTGTCTGTATGTATGTGTATGTGTGTGTATGTGTGTGTGTGTGTTAGATACATATGGAGGTCTCTTATACATTTGGAATCCATTTTTAGATCATTTTATTAATCCATTCATACATTCATCATCCATCCAATTATCGGCATTACATAAGCAATTATTAATGTTATTTTTGTTTTATCGAGTACTCAATTGCACTGACATCGATGACATTTCAACACGTTGACATTGACGGCGTTCTACAACAACCGCCGCCGGTGCTGACGACTAATCGGCCGTAGGTCATACATTCATTGCATAGCCATACACTAC